>JAKELG010000120.1:0-136646 GCA_021527035.1 Lactarius vividus
TCCACCACCAAATGGGTCAAGGCGTACAAAGCCAAACACGGACCCTATGACAAGTGGATCTGGGAGGCCATTGAATTGGGCTTCCGCAATACCTTCGCCGACACTCTCAAAAGGGAACGCGCTCAACAAGACCTCCAGAAAGGATTCCGGATGGAGGGACAAGACATCGACTCCTACATCGCCAAGTTCAAAAAAGCGGTGCGGGAGGCGGGGTATCGCTTCGACGACTCCCTAGTCCTCAACAAGTTCACCAGTGGAATTCCAGTAGAACTCTACAAGAACACCTACAACTTCCACAGCCCTAACACCTATGCCCAATGGAAGGTAGCAGTCCTGGAACAACAGCGCAAATGGATGCATCTACAAACATGTTTGGGGGGACGTAAACCCCCAGGACCTGGTAAGCCGGGCAATACTTCTCTTAGAATGTTCAACGCTCCAAACCACCCTCAGCAACCTCGCCAAGGATGGCAAGCATTCTGAAATCACCCGGACGCCATGGACACCACTCCCAGTAGAGTACGAGCGTGCCTAGCGGGATCCGAAGAGATCGACTACGCCAAGCCACCCTACACCCAACAAGGGGGACGCCCTCCGAATAGAGGGGTCATCGACATGAAAAATGTCAACTGTTTCAACTGTGGCAAACCCGGTCACTTCCAGCGCAACTGCCTCCAACCCCGCTGCCCGCGCAACAACGTGAACTGGCAACCACGCCAAGGGCGGGGGGCTTTCATCAAAGAAGTACAAAGCGTGCACAAGGAACCGCTGATCCAATTCGAAGATGACGGCGGCAGTAGCTGCGGCGCCCGCGCCACCACTGAGACGCCGCAAGAACGGGCGACCAGCTGGATAAACGGAGTTCAAAACCTCGACGAAGAAGCCAGGGATTTAGTGGTCCGGGACCTAATGGGGCGAGAGGATTTTCAAAGCGCCTAAACCCGACGGCCTGGGTGAGGGCATTACGGTGTAATTCTGTGTTCATAACGCGCTATCAATCTATGCATGTTCCAGTTTCATTGCACGCAAGTTACGCCATGGCCAACAAAAGAGCACTAGTGGACTCCAGAGCCACCAATAATTTCATCCATCCGGATTTCACGAAACGAATGAGGCTTGGCCTCAAAGAGTTAGACCGTCATCGAAAGATCTGGAATATTGATGGCACGCACAACAAAGGGGGCAAGATAACCCATTGCGTGGATCTGGAAGTCGAAACCAAAGGAATCAAGAAGGACATGAGATTCCTCATCACCGACGTAGGAGGGGAAGATATCATCCTTGGATACCCCTGGTTGGCCACGTTCCAACCAAGTATCCAGTGGGCTTCTGCCACACTTAACGAAGCTGAGTACCCGGTAGTACTTCGCACCATAAATCCCACCAAACCACGCCTAGATCCTGTCATCGCTCAACTAATAGTCCAAAAATTGCTGGGAATGCCCGACAAACAACGCGTAGAGGAACAACTATGGCAAGAATGCGACTTGGAAACCGCATGGCTAAGAGCCACCACATCTACCGAGCTAGCAATAGGAGCACAACAGTACACAGAAAAGAAAGCCGTCCCGGAGGAATACCAATGACACGTCAAAATCTTCAGTGAGGAAGAATCCCATCGCTTCCCCCTCTCCAAGCCGTGGGACCATGCCATCGAATTCAAACCCGACGCCCCGGATACCATCGATTGCAAAGTGTATCCGATGAGCCAAGCAGAAGACAAGACACTAAAAGAATGGATCAACGAACAACTGGCCAAAGGGTACATCAAACCCTCTAAATCCCCGTACGCATCATCCTTCTTCTTCATTAAAAAGAAGGACGGGAAGCTACGCCCAGTACAGGACTACCGGAATATCAACAAATGGACCATACGCAACCAATACCCCCTTCCACTCATACCCGAACTCATAACCGATCTCAGCGGAGCGTTTATATTCACCAAGCTTGACATCCGCTGGGGGTACAACAATGTGTGAATCAAAGAAGGAGATCAGGAAAAAGCTGCATTCAAAACACGCTATGGACTCTTCGAACCAACAGTAATGTTCTTCGGACTAACAAACTCCCCGGCAACCTTCCAAACAATGATGAACGAGATCTGCAAAGACCTCATCGCGTACCATGAAACAAAAGGGACGGTCATCAGGGTATACATGGACGACATTGGTATAGCTACACGGTCTAACGAACAGGCACACATCGACGCGGTACACAACATTCTGGATCTATTGGAACAAAACGACCTCTTCCTCAAACCGGAGAAATGCATCTTCCACGCCCCTAGCATTGATTACCTGGGGGTAATCATTGAAAAGGGGGTGACTCGCATGGACCCTGTCAAAATTTCTGGCATCAAGGAATGGCCTACTCCCAAAAATGTCAAACAGGTGTGATCATTCCTAGGCTTCTGCAATTTCTACCGCGCTTTCATTTGAAATTTTGCCACCTATGCACGACCCCTCAACAAACTCACGCGCAAAGACACCGAATGGACATGGACAACAGCAGAACAAGAAGCATTCGACAAAATCAAGAACCTCGTCACGGAAGAACCAGTACTCGCACACGCCAACCTAGAAGACCAATTCAAGTTGGAAGTAGACGCATCAGGATTCGCAGTGGGAGCAGTACTACTCCAGCGCAAGGAAGACGGTAAAAGGCACCCTATCGCATACTACTCAAACACCCTTAGCTGCGGAATGGAACTACGACATCTACGACCTGGAACTCCTAGCAATTGTCAAAGCACTCAGGAACTGGCGCCACTATCTAGCAGGATCCCCACACAAGATCAAAGTGTTCTCAGATCATATGAACCTACAATACTGGCGTTCTCCACAAAAGATAAGCCACCGAGTAGCCCGGGAAGTACTAGAACTCTCTGAGTATGATATCGAGATTCACCACATTAAGGGAATGGCAAATGGAAGAGCCAATGCGCTATCTAGACGCCCAGACTATGACCAAGGAGAAGGAGACAACGAACATGTCATGGTACTACCCGATGAAGTCTTCGTCAGAGCCACCTCACTGGATACCACGGAAGACCCACTCCGAATCAACGCCACAATATCAGTGTTACGTTTCGCCTGTGGATTGCCCGGCCCAGTTGTGGACTCTGACGTATTCGTAATGACTCGGTATGTCAGGAGTAATATGTCATGGACTTCGGATCTTGTTGCCTCGTGCCCTAGCTGACTGATGACTCTTATTGTTGTACGTGACGTGGCTTACCATGCTGACTGATGTTCCCCATTGTTGTACGCGATTCGGATTACGACAACGACTGCGCATTCTATTATTAGTTTACGCTACTTACGCTATTGGCTCAGTACGAGTTCGAGCGGAGCTAGAACTGGCTCCCTTACTTGTATTTAAGTCTACAGTAGTACGGACCAGGATCCCCATCTTGGTCTTCTTCAATTACCACCCGTTACTCGTCTTCTGTGCTAGGGACTCGCAAAGTCCCTAAGTGAGTTAGCTCCGGCATATCCCTTTGTGACCAAGGGGGATCCCTGTGACCTCGTCTCCATCTTTCCTTGTGAATGGTAGACATACCAACCGTGACTTATCCACCCAATACCACATGTCACCTCGTCTTCGAATACCTCAACTCACGCACGGCTCGTCCGACCCATTGTTACTACATCGTCGATAACCCTTGTTGGAGGTATATTCGCAAAGTCCCCAGTCCACCTCCCAACGTCCCCATCGAAGAGACACTATATACGTATCGGGATTCCTCAGGCACGTATTGGCCTCACCCAGCTGTGTTCTCCAGCTCGCACGACAACCACAGATATTACCCTCGCGGGAACCCACGTAACAACAGCGCCTAAGTCAGGCAGACGTCCGTGGTAGACGTTACAATCAGTGAAAGAGATGGAAAAGATCAACCCGATATATGCACAGGACAACGACAAGATACGCCCCTGGGTAGATGCACACGGCCTCAAGCTGATAGAAGGCACATGGTACAAGGATGGAAGACGCGCAGTCACGGGGGGCCTTCACGAGAAGCGGGAGATCATCAAAACGCATCACGACCCCCCTGTATATGGACACCCCGGAATCAGTCGCACGATCAAACTCGTGGAACGATACTACTGGTGGCCTGGACTACGCCAAGAAGTTATGGACTATGTTAGGGGTTGCGCTGACTGCCAAAGAATCAAAGTCAACACTAGGGCCATCAAAGCGCCACTGCGCCCAATATTCCCTAAACCGGAAGCTATGCTGTTCGAAACCATCGCCCTCGATTTTATCACTAAACTCCCTGTGGCACAGGATTGTGACACGATCCTCACAATAACGGATCACGACTGCACAAAAATGTCTCTATTCATCCCCTGTCAAGAAGAGATATCAGCCAAGGGAACGGCAGCCCTGTACGTAAAACACGTCTTCCCCCGATTCGGATTACCTGGCAAAATGATCAGTGACCGAGACCCCCGGTTCGCGTCGAAATTCACACGCGAGCTGTGCAAAATCCTGGGAATCGAGCAAAACATCTCGACAGCCTACCACCCGCGTACAGACAGACAGTCCGAATGCACCAACCAATGGTTAGAACAATACCTGCGATTCTGGGTTAATGAACGACAAGACGACTGGATCCATTACCTCCCAATGGCTGAGTTTACACATAATAATTGGCCCAGCGAAACCACTAAAGAATCCCCATTCCAGCTCCTTATGGGATACAACCCCCGAGCTGATTGGACCGACAGGCCATCACCGATTCCACAAGTGGCACTCAGGGTCAAACAGTTCAAGGAACTCCGACAACGCGCGCAATCATTGATGATCAAAGCGCAGCAAGGATGGATCAAGGCCAAAGATACGCCCAAGTTCCAAACTGGGGACCAAGTGTGGCTGGAAGGACGCCACTTACGCACGCATCAGCCAATGGCGAAACTAGCGGCACGACGCCACGGCCCCTTTAAGATTGTCCAGGTGATGTCCGCAGTCAACTATCGCCTCGAGCTTCCCACACAGTGGCAGATTCACCCAGTGTTCCATGTGGACCTCCTGACACCTTATCGCGAAACACCCACGCACGGACCCAACTATCAACACCCACCACCAGATCTAGTGGGCGGCGAAGAAGAATACGAGGTCGAGAAGATTCTAGACTCTCGGCGGTTCGGCAGAAGTCGCAAACTGCAGTATTTGGTCAAATGGAAGGGGTACCCGGACTCGGACAACCAGTGGGTCGATAAGGATGACGTATTCGCAGACGACGCAATTCGGGAATTCAAAAATTCTAACCCCGCTTGCGAAATACATATAAGCGCAGGGAAATCCCAAGAGACATCCCCATCCTCCTCTCCTACTGCCACTAGTACTCATGCACCCATCCTCTCCAGTCAACTTCCGCTATGTCATCAACACCGAGTTATCCGCACCTTACCGAGTACAGTCCACGCCACCATCACCCCTGTCGTCTACCCTCGCCCTTTACCAACGAGGAGATCGTCCTCCTTCCACCCCGTCATCCCGAGTTCCTTCGCTGTCCCCCACTCTTTATTCCAAGACCAATCAGCCCAGTCATCTCGGAAGCAACTACATCCCAACCAGAGCACCTACTCCAGTGGGCAACGAACAGGGTTACGTACCCAGCCGGCCAGCGACCCTGCCAGGACCCGATGAAGGCGGGGATCCGTACGACCCAGCCGAGCGTCTCGAGGTGCATCAATATCTACGTTACGCCTCCCATCTCACCACGACACACTCAGAAACCCCCCCGTTATGCGGACCCACCGGGGAAGTTATCACACTACCGACGACATATCCACCCGAGGTTCGCGCAGATCAAGAGGAGGAATCTGTGCAGGAGGCTGAAGGTCGGCCGGAGACACCCCCACCCAGGGGATACCAATACAACAGGGGAGTCCATTATATCCCTTTTCAGATACGAGACGCTCAAGAACGCCTTTGGCCCGCCCGTTTTACTCAACTCATCCTCACCGCTGACCCCTTCGTACTGGCATTCCGCAGTGGGTGCAACCAGCAGTACGGAAAGCCCGTGCACGTCACCCCGTACTACGATGAGCAGTCCCCTACCCCCACTTACTCCAACGACGACCTCACGTTCCTGCTCTCCGATGCGGGATTAGTCGACTCGGTCGACCAGGCGCTCCTTCACATGAAGGACACAACCCTCGTAGCCGAAGTACACCGATACCGGTGTATGACCCTCGGGTGGCGAGCTCAGCAACATCGAGTGGTGGCGGAGCAGATGAAGCTAGAGCATATCGAGATCGAGAGGAACAGGTGTGTCACCCGACTTCAGCGAGCGCATGCAGTGGACCGCATCGAGAACAAACGGGCCTCACTCCATTGAGGACCCCGGGCCAAAGAAGACGCCAAGGAGATAGCCCGAATCCGAGCTATGCGAGAGATCGGCACCAACCCCCTCGTGGTCATGCGCAATCAAGCTGGGGCTTGATTCTGAAAAGGGGGTGATGTTACGTTCTGTTCTCGGACTGCCCGGCCCGGTTGTGAACTCTGACGTATTCGTGATGACTTGGTATGTCAGTAGTAATATGTCATGGACTTCGGATCTTGTGGCCTCGTGTTCCAGCTGACTGATGATTCCCATTGTTGTACGTGATGTGTCTTATGTGTCTATTCCCGAGCTCTATTGTTGTACGATACCGACATTACGTCATGGATGACTGATTCCTAGGATCCCCGTCCTAGGATTTATGCTACTTACACTATTGGCTACATACAAGTTTGAGCGGAGCTAGAACTGGCTCCCTTACATGTATTTAAGCTTGTAGTACCGCAGACCAGGATTCCCATCTTGGTCTTCTTCAATTACCACTCTCTACTCGTCTTCTGTACTAGGGACTCGCAGGATCCCTAAGTGAGCTAGCTCCGGTATATCCCGTCGTGACCAAGTGTTACGCTCCGTAGGGCGCACTTCAGGAGATCGCACTCGACTGGTTCTCAAGGGTTCCTAACGACCTTGTTGACCCGCTCTTGTTCTGTCGCTCGAGCTAGCGCTTGCTGTCGTTCTTGCTTGTCGATGATAAGTCCGAAACGGACGATCTGCAGGACTCGGATAGCAACAAAAAGGTAGAAGAAAGGAATGACTTCGCTCGTGTACGCTGAGCTAGCACGCTCAATCAATCAATCACGTGACGGGAAGGAAAGGGGGAACACCGCTATAGCAGAGGGGCTAACTCCGAGGTCTGCGTAGGGTACGGACGCCGCTGTAATGCTGGACTAACTCCGAGGGCACGTAGGGCAGAGAGAAGAGAATGGGGATTGAGAGCAGAGGGGACTGGGGACTACTCGGACTAGGTTGTACGGACTATACAAGAAGTCAAAGCTACCGTCTAAGGTCGCTTCTACGTGCTACTTATACCGTGAGGGGAGCTATTGGAACTCAGCTGAAACCCTAATACAATGGTCCTAGGAAACTGCGGAACTGCGGAAAACACATGTCCAACGCCACTGATGGTGGCTGAAACATACAGTCCATGGGCGCATCAAGCCACAGGGACGAGGCACGGGAAAGTCAAGACAAATACAGTAACGGATCACAAACCAGGCACAATCGATAACACACGTTCTAATCCAGGCACAGGCTCATCTGGACTCTTCTGGTGCATTCTAGGCCAGGTCACGTGCCAGGGTCACGTGACGGGCAATGACATCATCCGGCGCTAATCTTCCGGTCTTTGCGGTGGGTCTTGTGGGAACATATACTGGGTGGCCAGTATAGCTGCGCGCAGGTGCAGAGCGCGACTTTGGTGGAACTTCCAGAGGCGTTCCCTAGCCTCGGCTTCTTCGGCTGCTTGCGCTTCGGCATCCAAAGGGTCTTTTGCAGGGCTCCAGGCAACGAACTGCACTGGAGACGAATCTTCTGTGTAACGTCTACCACGGACGTTTGCCTGACTTAGGCACTATTGTAACGTGGGTTCCCCCGGGGGTGGAATCTGTGTACGTCCGCTAGTGGGAAGACTGCTGGATGAGGCTGATACGTGCCGGTGGAATCTCTGTACGTGTAGAGTGTCTCTTCTACGGGAACTCCTGCTGGTGGACTTGGAACGGTGTGGACGTATTCCCACTGAAGGTTGTCGACGATGTAATAGCAGTGAGTCGGACGGGCGGTTCGGGCGTTGAGGTATTCAAAGACGAGATGGCACGTAGTTCCGGGTGGGTAAGGCACTATTGGCGAATCTACCATTCACGAAGGAAGATGGAGATCGTGTCACGGGGATCCCCCTTGGTCTCAAAGGGATATGCCGGAGCTAGTTCACTTAAGGGCTACTGCAGGCCCTTAGCACAGAAGACGAGTCAAGAGGTGGTATTCGAAGAAGACCAAGATGGGGATCCTGGTCCGTACTACTACGGGTTTAAATACAAGTAAGGGAACTAGTTCTAGCTCCGCTCGAACTCGTAAGTAGCCAATAGCGTAAGTAGCGTATCCTAATAATAGAATGCGCAGTCGTAATCGTAATCCGAATCGCGTACAACAATAGGAAGTATCAGTCAGCATAGTAAGTCACATCACGTACAACAATGGCGAGGCATCAGTCATCCAAACACGAGGCTGTAAGATCCGAAGTCCATGACGTATTACTGCTAACATGCCGAGTCATCACGAACACGTCAGAGTCCACAACCGGTCCGGGCAGTCCGGGGCAAAACGTAACATTCTGGGTCACGTGGTGGCGTAGTGGCGCGTCTTGGAGGGCCGAACGTAACACCAAGAGGGATCCCTGTGACTCCAATCCCCAGTTCCCTCGTGAATGGTGGATACGCCGACCGTCTCTTACCCACCTGGTACTACGTGTCATCTCGTCTTCGAGTATCTCAACTCTCGAACTGCAAGGCCTTACAAGTGCTACTACATCGTTGATCATCCCAGTTGGAGGTACATTCGTAAAGTCCCCAGTGTTCCTCCGAATGTCCTGCTCGACCTACCTCTGTACACTTATCGTGACCATCTTGGAGCCTACCAGCGTCATCCCGTGGTATTCCCCGACTCCCCCGATAATCACCACTTTCGACCAGAAGGGAACCCACGTTACACCGACGCCTAAGTCAGGCCAACGTCTGTGGTAGACGTTACATTCTCGAACCAGTCAAGGACCGTGTTCCACAGGTTCTCTTGATTGTGTAGTACTCCTCCTAGGATCTGATTGTCCAGCCATGCTGTTTGCTCATCTACCCAGTTGTCCACGAGTGGTCCCCTCATGTAAGATAGGAGGGTCATTGCTTGGGAGTAGGGTACTTGGAGCTGGTCAATGGTGGGGTTCATTCCTTGATAAATTCGAAAGGCCCAAAGAAAGTTTCAGCTCTCCTCTCAATTTCCGTCAAAGACCAGTGGGGGGTTGCCCCCAAGCTTGCCCCCACCTGGTGCCGGTGCTGCACCTGGTGGGACCAAGGGGAACGCACCTCCTCCAGGGGCTCCACCACCTGGACCACCTCCACCTCCACCAGGGGCACCGCTGCCCGGTGGGCCTCCACTGCTACCATGAACGCCTCCACCAGGTCCAGGAGCTGGGCCACCGCCAGAGCCTGACGGCGCTGGGGTGCTAGTGCTATGAGTCGCTCCTCTCGTCGTAGCAAGCGGTCGACCTCCTGTAGCATGTGGTCCTCCACTGCTCAAGCTGGAGGGTCCCACGGTAGTAAGGCTGGTGGTGACCTGAGTGTTGGTGGCCATCTCTGGCTGTACTGGGGTGAGGGTGGTAGATTCATCTGGATCAATGGTGATGCTGATTGAGCTTGTTGACCCAAAGGGTCCTGCACCGTAATGTGATGGGACAGGTTTGTATGCATACCAACTACCTTGTTTTGGGTCGTAGTCAATGAATGCCCAAAGTTTGACATCATTCAAGGAAGTGGACTTGTTGATACTCTTGATATTTTGGGTCAAAGATGAAGTACCCTTCGATGTTGTTTTGCTCATCCCAGATAACTGTGCCTTTTTCACGGATGGAAAGCTTGTCAGTCTGATACTGCTTGATGTACTGCTGTTGGAATTTCGTGCGACTCCTACTAGTCACCAGGGTTGCGAGAGACTTGACTTAATGTAACATTCCTGTGGTAATGTTATGCGTGACGTGCGCTTCACTAAGTCGCTCAGGCCAAGGTAACAGGAGGCAGGACAGTCAGTTAAGACTGAGTCAGGTGATTCACAAGTGCCACATGGCCTCCTCAGGCATGCAGGCAATAGCAGGGGTTTCTGGGGTTCAAGCGCAAAGGTGAACCAAAGTCATGCTTGTTACGCTCCGTAGGGCGCACCTTCGGGAGATCTCACTTGACTGGTCTTCAGGGGTTCCTAATGGCCTTGTTGACCTGCTCTTGTTCTGTCGCTTGAGCTAGCACAGGCTGTTGTTCGTACTCGTCAATGAGAAGTCTGAAACAGACGATCTGGAGAACTCGGATAGCAACGAAAAGATAAAAGAAAAGAATGACTCGCTCCTTATAAGCTGAGCTAGCTGACGCTCAATCAATCACGTGACAAGAGGGGAGGGGGGCACCACATATACAACTGGGCAAACTCTGAGGGCTGTAAGGGTACGGACGCCACTGTAATGCTGGACTAACTCCGAGGGCACGTAGGGCAGAGAGAAGAGGATGGAGATTGAGAGCAAAGGGGAACTGGGGACTACTCGGACTAGGTTGTACGGAAGATACAAGAAGTCAAAGCTACCATCTAAGGTCACTTCTACATACTACTTATACTCATGAGGGGAGCTATTGGAACTCAGCTGAAACCCTAATATAATGGTCCTAGGAAACTGCAGAACTGCAGAAACACATGTCCAACACCACTGATGGTGGCTGAAACATACAGTCCATGGGCGCATCAAGCCACAGGGATGAGGCACAGGAAAATCAAGACAAATACAGTAACGGATCACAAACCAGGCACAATCGATAACACACGTTCCAATCCAGGCACAAGCTCATCTGGACTCTTCTGGTGCAGTCTAGGCCAGGTCACGTGCCAGGGTCACGTGACAGGCAATGACGTCATCCAGCACTAATCTTCCAGACCTTGAGGTGGGTCTTGCGGGAACATATACTGGGTTGCCAGTATGGCTGCGCACAGGTGTAAAGCGCAGTCTTTGTGGAACTTGTAGAGGTGTTCTCTTGCCTCAGCTTCTTCAGCGGCTAGTGCGTCGGCATCTGTCGTAGGTCGGGGACTCGCGGGTTTCCAAGCCACAAAAGGCTCGGGTGTCGGGTCACGAGGTGGTGTTACGGGGCATGGGTGTGATGTCGGAGGACTGACCATTACAGTGCTCAAGCAAAAAGGGTGAGCGTAAGTCGTTCATGAGATGACAGGAGTGTGGTATTACACAAGAAGTCAAGTCTACCATACAAGCTAGGTAGCGTGTGACTTATATACTAGTACAGGATGTTTGTCCAGGACAAACATATGGCGTGATACTCAGGTTCAGAACAAAAGTGGAACAAAGACATGGCTATAGTAGGGAAAGGGTGGTGATTGCGCGGGGTCATGTGGGAGTCAGCTGAGACCAGGGCGCTGTGAACTTTGATATACAAGGAAGAGGGCGTAATAGCATATCGTACGGCGAAGAGATCATGGGAAACGGTTGGGCGCATAGGGAGTTAGGGGCATAACAAGATGGGGTTAGGAAGTAAGAAGCCAAGAACGAAGGTGTCTGAGGAAGAAGGAAAATCATAACAAAAGGGCTTCAGCTGTTCAACTGGTGGTGTTGAGGGTTGTTGGGATGTTGTCAGAGGTCCAAATGTAACATATATGATAAGAATTGTTTCCATTGACTGCAGAAAGAGCAACTCAGAAACCCTAAGCTACAGTGTCAGCTTGGCAGTACAAGTTGAAGCCAAGTTGCTAACTTAAATTGACCTGCATTGGCTAGTGGCAACACTACTACACACCCTTTTAGAGCCAAATAAACAACCCAAAAATGAAGACAGATTAAAAGTTGAGCGATGAGATAAGAGTTTTACAGCAGTTCTATAGTATGAGGTAAAACCAGTCATAAGAGTGTGCTAGAATGGTTGTGTCACTTCTATGTCACTTCTAAATAAGTGGCTAAGTCTATCACCCCATCCTACAAGCAGTAATGCTCTTATCAATCCTCTCTAAAAAATTCTGCCATTGTGTAAGCAGCTCCGGAGCGTCCTTCAGCTCAGCCTCACTAAGCCAAAGGTCATCTTCAGGGCCATATCCCTCATAGCGAACAAGGTAGAAGATCTTCCCATTTGGGCTTGGTGCCTGCTTTACAATGTGCGACAATATCCACGAGGGGTCTGGATCCAATGGGTCAACAGGGGGCGGGGCAGCGCGCTTAGCATGCGCCCTTGCACGGATGGCCGCGTCCGCTGGGAGCCATCCGATCGGCAAAACGGCAGAGGGAGGAGGGGGACGATTCGCAGAGAAGTTACGCTTTCCAGCGATATGCAGACGACGACCTTTGATATCAGGATGCGCCTTGCGTGAATAGACATCACACTCGCAGAGCGAGTGCTCGAAATCGACAAGTGAGAGTTCATGAGTGGAGCCGATGCGCGGACGGCGTTCATGGGAGATGCCCAGACGAGCGAAGTGAAGATCCTGTGAATCATGTAACCACGCAAGTGCTTCTCCATGTACGCCGTTCACTTCAGGGCCAAAGATCTTGGTCAGGCACGATGTCGCACCCGGACCGCAGATTGCCCAGTCCTCGGGGTAGCTTAGGCTTGGGATCATATTGAGATCGAGAAGAAGTCTGCAGACGTCAGATGGGGGAAGTCACATGAAAGGAGTGTGGAGACGTACTGAAAGGAAAGGAATTCACCCATACTAGGATACAAAGAGATCCGCTCCCATGCATCACTCAGCTCGGATAGTTGGCCAAGCTGACCAGGAAGGTCACTTTCCATCATCACTTTAAGCAACCTTAAATGATTTGCATAATTGACTTTTGTTCCCTCGAGAGAGGTCCCGCCGAGCTCTGGTGCTGGGAGGATGTAAGAAGCCCCGTAAAGCTTGTTGTTCTGCCTGTACTCCTCATAGAGGACGGCTTCGTATGCGGCGAGGTCGAAGTCACGCCACGTTAGCTCCCCAAAGTGATCCAAGAGTAACTCCCATGTGGAAATGCGATTGAAACAGCGGAAGAGAATCACACGGAAGCATGTTTCGTGAAGGTCTTGGTCGCCATTGCCAATGACGTTGCAAATGATAAACTGGGTGACGCGATCGTAGACACGGAAAACATTGGTGAAAGCATGCTGGCGAAAAATAGGATCGTCAGTCCACGGCCATGGTTGCCCTGCGAGACGACGTTGGTGGATGGCATGACGCTCGGTCATCCATAGAAATAAGGTGTCAATAACGGGGGATAGTTTCAGCTTGCGACCGGCAATGTCCACGATAGAGCCAGGGCCGGGGCCAAATTTCTTTTTCCCAGTTCTGGTTTGCGACCGTGACATCAATGGGGTTGAGGTGGCAGAGAAGCGCGCCATGATGAGGGTCCAAACGCAAGGAAGAAAGGAAGTAGGCGAGCTTGACTGGATCCGAGCATCGCGTCGCGACTCGAGACGTGGCGGCGAAGACGTGGATTAAGTAAGCAAATTTATTTGAAAAGAAGGGCGAGAGCGCCGCCACGTGATCGTTTTGGTGGTCATCCGTCTTCGGCGTCGGTCTTGTAAAAAGTAACGAAGTCACGCTACGGTCCCTTTCCTTGGGCACTGTATATTTGTAAAAAAAAAAAAAGAAAAAAAAATTCAGTACAGATCTTGAGATCCCTGCTTCGATCTCGAAGAATATTCACTTAATCAGGCACATCCGGTGTCCGGTGCCATGCGGGCATCAAGGGAGCTAACTTGGCAACTTGGTTATGCCTCGCAGAAAGTTACAGACTCATCTCTGGTGATTTATTTTTTTTCTTTTACAGTATCCTGCCGAGACCAGTGTAATAGGCTGATAAGACCTGCTGCCGTCCTTTCCTTGCTTCGCACAGTCTCTTATTTTCTTCGGGTTGCCTATAATATCGAAGGTCTGTACTTCTCCCGAGAACCCGACAACCTTCATGTCTCATCCCTTGCTTTACCCAACAAGGCCCCCACTTATCTCCCTCCCCGATCTCCCTCTTGAGCGCTCAAGACGCTGTACGCCTTTATCTCTCCCAATATTTAACGTCACTCATCCCTCCCCCCTCAAGCTCGTTGTTATGGTATGCTCGAGTCAGGCGAGACCTCCATTGCGCCTCAAGACCAGGCTCCCTTGACTAAGCGCTCCCGCAAAATCCTCAACTGTGAGCCGTGTCGAAATAGCAAGCTCAAATGCGATCGGTGCGGCCCGGCCACTCGTTCCATATCCCGTCCTCTCACTGATTGTTCGAGTGCAGCAATAGGCCATGCTCTTCCTGTGTGCTCCGAGGCAAGTGCTCCCCGTCTCCTAGCTGTTTTTTATGATTGACCCGATAATAGGGCATGCGTCGCTCTGTTATTCTGCAGACGATAAGGATTCATCCACTAGTCCACGAGGGTCCCCTGTGGCATCGTATGTCATTTGTATCCATCTACCTGCCCCGTGGCATAAGAGTCAATGCTCTTTGATATCACCAGCGCCGATCCTCCGTCAACGAGTGCCGTCAATGCCACATCAGAATTCAGGAAAATCCGCCAATCTCTCTCACTCCTCGAGTCCCACTTGACCACGATGCAGCGCGCGCCCCGACCACCGACCGATGCTCCGTCAGGCGACACGCGGGCGCAACCGCAGCGGGGCCTCTTATCTCACCTGAGCACACCTTTGTCTTCGTGGCCGACACAATTAAACCCTGGCGTCGGGCCAACCGGCTGGATATCGTATCTTGGTATGCGGGTACGTTTAACCTTGAGTCCGGCAACGAGCTCCTCGGCTCACCGCCCGACGCCCGGCGATAAGCCTCTTCCAGATCAGCAAGACGAATCATCGTCGGCCGGCCACAGGAGCCCCAAGGCACTCTTAGCTAGCTACGAGCAGGACCATGATCTCGTACGGCTGATGCCTCCACTCGCCGTCATCGATTCCCTCCTCGACCATTACTTTGAGTACTGCACTTGGTTGTACCGCCCAGTCGATGCAGTGGCTTTTATGAGGCGCTGGTCTAACTATAAGTCTGGTATTTGGCCCTGCCGCATCACACTCGCTACCGCCTGCGTGTTACTTGCGACAGCCGTATTTCATCTACCTGATGGTCATAGCATATCCCCAGGCCAACCACCAGTACGCCCTGAACTCGGCACTCGCTGTTATAATATCGCCATCATGTTAATGGAACGACATGGGCCATCGACCCCAGGGAGGGACCTCGATCGCATTGAGTTACTCGTAGCTCGAGCCTACTATCTCACCCTCATGACCGTAGACTCAGAAGAGCTCTGGCTACTGCGCGCCGAGCTTGTAGCCGTGGGTACCGCTTTTGGCCTGCACAGAGACCCTGGTGCTTGGAGTCTTCCGAGTAATACGGCAGAACGCCGCCGAATGGCATGGTGGAATATCGTGTTCCTTGATCGGTGCGCTCATTTCTCCTCGCCCCACATTCCTTCAATTGACATGAGAAATAGATGGCACGCATTCATGTTTGGTCGCCCGTACGCCATTTCTTCGCGCCACTTCGACACCCAGCTGCCAGTGGCCTATAATGCAGTGGATGACAAGTCCTCGCCAGTGTCTACGGTGCACATACTTCTTTTCAGGTTAGCATACCTCATGGGTGAAATCATGGATGGGACCTCTCTACGTCCCGTTCCCTATGGAACAATCCTCGATCATGATCGACTCCTACAGGAGTGGCACGAATCTCTACCGGCTGACATCGTGATGGATGATGTCACGCTCGCACAGAGTATCACGGCGCCTCTAGCAGCTACAAGGCGCGCCGGGGTCCAGGGTGCTGCGTTACGACTAGCGTTCCTACACGCACGCTTTGCACTGCATCGTGCACATGCTGGTGGCTCTGGGAGCTTATGCGGCGAAACACCCGAGATGGCGACCAGCATGGCTTTGGCCATTGATGCCGCTAACGCTCTGCTGGCTACAGGAACCCAATTACACCCCACGTCACTCGGCCCACACGCGGCCAATGTCGTTGCCCACTTATCGTCACTTCCACAACACGTGTGCGCCGCTGCCGTTTTTCTCACGCTTCTCATCGCGGACAATCCTACCCGACTGGATTTCCAGCATCTTCGGACAAGCGTGTCCCATGCCGCCACTGATCTGACCCGCTTTGTGGGACGCCCATTTGCTGACAAGGCTCTGAACATCCTCCGAGCCCTGGAGCCCGCGTACGCGGAGCCGCCGGTGCAAGATGATGAAAGGGCACAGACGTTGCGCACGGCAAATGCCTTGGCCCGGGCGCGTGCGGTGGTCTTCCTAGCGCAGCAACCTTATACACCGGTAACATCGCCGCAGCCGTGGCAACCGGAAGCGTCTGTTTCTCCTGAAGAGGTGCTGCCGCCCCCTGTCCTGGACCTGTCCCAGTCTACACAGGTCCTCTGGGCGGCTGGCCGCAGTTCCGTCCAGAATCCCTCTCGCAAGCGGGCTCGTCTTCAGGGTCCGACGGGACTTATGTCAAGCACCAGGTCAAGCACCAGCTTCTCTGCGCCGGCGACCCCAAAAGCAGATCTATCCTCTTTTATCATGTCGCCTACACAGCACGCCAAGCAACATATTCATTCCCAGTCGGAGCTCCAGGGGAACGGTACTGGACCGAGTTCCCAATCAGCCCCTGTCCTAAATTTCGAACAGGCTTCTGGACTTCCCGCATTCAAGGTTCCGAATACGAGTCAGGATAGCATGTGGAACTCCCCAATTGGGTTCGAAAAGGGAGAGCTCGGCCAATTTTTCGACGAAATGGACGATGGAAAACGCGTTGCACAGATGGGACAGTGAGTTTAATACATGTATAATTGCGATTGATACCTCCATTATTTACCACCGTAGCCCAATGAGCACGGAAAGTATTCTAGGACCACATCATGTATTTTCAGTTTGTTTTTTGTAGGTTTATCTATTTACGACTCGATTTCCCACGCCATTCCACTTTCTCGTCTCCCCCCTTGTTTGCGCCCGCGAAGGGCCTTTCAGTTTTCTTCTTGCGCCCAGCCGAGTCGGGCAGAGTCAAGTGTATACATTTGTCAAGAGCCGCGCTACGCTAAAAATACCATATCTATTGAGAAAATATTCTTCTTGTCTACCAGCACGTCAAGTCCACTTCTGCCTCACCAAACACGCTTGTTTTTTGTATTTGGAAACTATCTGTTGGTGTGTCTCCCGATCCATCCCGATAATATCCCGGAAATTCCCTCTTCAGGAAGCGCAAGATATGCGTGTTGATCTGCTCGAATTCGAGGAGAAAGCCATCGTGCCCGTCTTGCGAGTGGATCACAACCAGTTCGGCATTTGGGGCCCCTGCTGCGATCTCGCGCTGTTCCGAGAGCATGAATAGCCCGTCTGTCTCAATCCCGATGACAAGAGCACGCGCAGGGAGTCGCGAGAGCACGTCCTCCAACGAGTCGCGCCCGCGCGTAACGTCGTGCGTGTCGAGCTTGCGTGTGATGTGTATGTAGCAGTTGGCATCGAACCGCGCGACGAACTTGCTTCCCTGGTAGCGCAAGTAGGACTGCGCCGAGAACAGTGGAACTGGAGACGCAGATGTTCGCGGCACAGCGCGCGGGTTTCGGAGGCCGTCGTTGTGAATGGCCAGAGCGTCCTCGGGAGCAGTGCGCGGGGAGCGGGGCGGTGTGACGACTCCGGCCGCCGCATCCTTGGTAGTATGCTGCGGCTTGCGTCCGAACCGGCTTTCGAAAGAGTCACGCGAGCGATACGTGAGCAACGCGGTCATGCGTGCCGCAGCGAGTCCCGAAGCGGGTTGTATGGTATAGTAACCACCCGCATATTCGGGGTCACTGTAAATGCTTTGTCGCTGGGCCTCTCCCCAGCTGATGCACCACGCAGAGTGACGCGCAGATGTGGCAATTGGAATGATGTGTCGGATATACCCCTTTTTCGTGCATAAGGGCCACTCCAGCACCGCCATGCCGCCCATAGAGCCACCGATTACAACTGCAACAGATGACACGCCAAGGTGGTCGAGAACTTGCTTGTGCAATCTGTCGAGGAACATCACTTCAGCAACTTTGCAGGACATCGATTAAGGGCTCACCGGACATCATCTCTGATCGTCGTCGCCGGGAAAACAGGCCCATACGGTTTTCCTGTACTAGAATCCGTCGTGACAGGAGATGCAGTACCGTACGGAGAACCCATCACGTTGATGCACACGACGAAAAACCGACTCGGATCAAACGCCTTTCCTTGACCCATAAGTGGGCCCCACCTTGGATTCATTATTTGTCAAGAATAACGATGGACCAGAGGTGTAGTTTACCAGTCTTCAACGTCCGCACTACCAGTGAAAGCGTGACAAATGACCATAACATTGTCAGCTGTTTCATTAAGTGTTCCCCAGGTCTTGTATGCGATAGGCACATCTCGAAGAACTACACCGCACTCTAGCTGGAATGAGTCGATACTGTGCAAAGATTGGTCTATCAGTGAAAGTGAAGTCATCTTGCGCCGATTCGTTCAATGCCTGGTGACAAGGACTTACTGTTCAGTGACATAATTAATTAATTTTCACTCAGCTTCCATTCGAGGCACGTTACGTGTCACAATCCGAGTCACATGTGGTTACGTAACTTGTTTCGTGTTCCTGTCCTGTACCGTCTCGGACTTTCAGTGGCAACGACACTCTTCTCAGGTTGGGCCACCTCAGTCACGGCAACTTTCCTGTATGCGAGTTACTGCTAGTTACTGCTCCTCTCTACGTTGACATGACTGATATCATCACTGTCACCGGCGGCACCACTACTCTCGCCCTATGCTGTCTAATCCCGGCATGGATCATCTACAAAAATATTACCGAACCGAGATCGCGTCGGCCTGAGCTCGTGCCTCCCAGTGGGGAGCGAGTCCTGATTCTCGGGGCTTCCAGCGGTGTCGGTCACGTGCTTGCCCTGAAGTATGCGGAACGAGGTGCCAAAGTCTGCGTGGTGGCCCGTCGGAGCGCAGAGCTGGAACAGGTGCGGTCCGAGTGCGAGGCCGTTGCACGCGTTCCGGACGCGGTGTTTAGCGTCTGTGCAGACTTCACAGACGCGGAGGCCTTAATTATAGTCAGGAACGAAATTGAAGAAAGTGGGTCTCGTCTTGTCGTCTACGGCCAGCGGTGATATTTTCTCACACTTTCCTTTACTAGAGTGGCACGGTCTTGATACACTGGTCGTCTCAGCAGGCGTCTCCGCTTTACGTCCCGTCTTGGAGATAGCTGGTGTAAGTGGAGTTTCTGCGGCGGCCCAACCCAGTGCGGATGGCGTGCAACGGGTCGCAGACGTGGCCCTGGCTGCAATCAAGGGAAACTACATTGGCCCTCTGCTCTCTGTGGTGACAATGGTCTGTTTTTGAACTATGTTTGTGCACGTAGCCTCGAATTCAAACCTTTTTTCAGATTCCTCTCATGAAGAGTACAAGCGCCTCGCCTTCTGTTCTTCTAGTGTCTTCACTTGGTGCCGCAATACCCGCACCGACCCGAGCAATTTACGGTTCCAGCAAAGCGGCCTCCTATACTCTGTACCAAGCACTCTCCATCGAAAACCCTGCGATTAATTTCTCCTGTATTCTCCCATCCACTATTGAAGGAAACTTCAGGGCTTCCGCTGTGGATGGTGGGCCGACACGTGAAGTAGAGCCAAACCGAACTGGTCTGAAGCGCGAGGCAGTTGCAGAGCGATGCATACGTGCAGTCGACACGTACGAAAAGACCGTATTCTTCCCCACTATCTACCGGTATGCCCAGTTTTTGTGGTGGGTCTGGCCATCGTACATTGAGCGCAAAGCGAGCCAGAAGTATAATTACACCCCTTTGTGATTTACGCTTTTCATACTATCATTCGCCCATTCGTCATTCGTAGGAAATGCTGTACAGTACGAAGAAGGGACCTGCGGAATTTTATTTGATCGTTCTCCTGACAGAGACCACAGTCTTGCGATCGAGGAAAGGCACCCAGGTCCATTGTAAGCTGACGGGAAAGCAGGAACCTAAGTCGCGAAGCGGATCCTACCCGACAGCTCGTGAGCTCATAGCGCGATTACTGAAAACTGGCCGTTGCAGACCGGTCATGGACCGCCAGCTCGTCATTGCTTTGTGTAAGGACTGTAACAGCCCGTGGCATCACGTTGCGGCAGCGTGTGGCACGTAGCCGAAATTCCCAATGCGAAAGAGTCCGTCATGTTATATGCCCTCATTCATGGGTGTGGTATGACCTTGCGGTGCTGTAATGAGCCACGAGCTCTGGAGGTCACCCCGTTACCTCACGGTGCCGAGTCAGGTGAGCCAAGGACCGGGAACACTGATAGCCAGAACCGTGGGAATGATGTTGGGCAATTCTGTTGATCCTGTCCAAGATGGTTATTGTTTGTTGTTTGATAGCGAGTTTCCAAGGGAGCGGGGAGCAAAGAAAGCAGTTATGGCCCGTCGTTTTCCTCGCCGACGATCGCCCATGAGCAAAGCTCATCCAATACAGTCCTCAAATAGATCTCGATGGGATTTCGCAAAACAACCTACCACGCGATCCGTCGCACCCAGGTAGTCGGGTGGGAATGGGGATGAGATCGCGCCGGCAGGTTCAATTGTACGGTAGATATGTCTAATGTGCCTTTTTCTTCGTGGTACTGCATCGCACATGCTACGGTACTGTGCCAAGTTGTCCGACATTCTTTATTTTCTCAAAGTTCAGAGACTAGTTCTGGGGTCCTCAGTGAGGAAATGTAACTATGTAAGTGGCCGCTTTTTATTTATTTATTTACCCAGTTCACTACGTTAAATGATGCAGTATCAACTCAGGCAGGAGCCACTGAATCGAACACTTAACCGAAGGCTCCACTGCATTGGAACGCGAAATAATCCGAGTTGGTGATTGGCTATTGCCATGTTGCTGTGCAGGGCCAAGGTGGCAACGACAGAAGAGGCGGAACTCCTGGCACTACACTCGTAGTGGCGCGAGGGTCGCGTCGGAAAGGTGGAGATAGAATACACAGTATGGCTACGCATCTCACCGGAACAGGCACAGCCGCTTGATCGAAGGTATCTATTCCGAGTCTTTCGACTTCTCCGGACGACTGACTCTTGAGAACGGCGAAGACGCACTTCTTTCGTTGCTGATCAGCAATCTGGAAGGAACCAACTTGAGTTTACCAGTTTACCATCCTCACCCCATATCTTTGAACTACTGTATACAGGGTGGAGTCATGGTGGAGCGAATTAGCCCCGAAAGTATGACACCCGGCACCAGATGCCCATCCCGAAATCAGTCTCGCTTTTTACGACTCCGACCTCGCACACGACTTACAGTATGATCAACGTCACTTATGGCAGGCCAGGCCATGCGAGAAAAAAAAAAAAATCAACGAACATTCTTCGTCACATACAACTTGTTGCTGGCAACGCATGCCCGCCACCGCCGCTAATTTTCAGTGGCTTGCCTTTGGTAGGTCCGCTGTAGTACCTCCCAATCATCTCTCGTCTGATCGAGTTTGAGACGGACTTTCTTCGGGCCTTTAGGAACCCACATTGTTGTCCAAAAAAAGAACAACGGTGCTTCGCCCACCACTAACTTATTCGTGTGGCGCCGGCGTCGGCGCAGAGATCGTCTGCAAGGTCTAATAGTTCACCTGCCCACCTGACTCTGCATCATGATGGCTTTCGACTTGGGACTCTATCTTTCGTCATCAATGGTGGCTACCATTCCGACAATGTCGCTCGCTTAGGGGACCGTCCAAGCATTCGCCTTTGAACTTCGTAGCTTATGCCGAAACTCCGATGATGTTAACCCTTTCGTAAGCGAACCTCTCCAATGCTGCACTCCATTTCAGCGGCTGTTCAACGCCCTGGTGTCCTTGTTCCGAAGAAGGACATGCTTCCGCTATTGCGGCGGTGCGTACACTCGTGTGTCGCTTCGGACCCTCTTCTGCGCTCGCCGCTCACGCATATGGCTCCATCCGCTCTCTCCACCGTGACCTCAGTAAATTCTCGATCAAACAGGGTCACAGGGCCCGTCCCCAGGACCCTAGTATGTTGCTGATCGTGTACATCAGTGTCCTTCTGTCATTTCGGAACGAAAGAAGTAAGGGCGGCCTCTCGTGCCCATGAGGCGGCTCCATCTCGGTGTCACACGCTCACAGATCTTGAATGGGGTAGGGCAAAACTCTCCGTGAAGAGTTGCGTACTCCTTTGCCCCTCTCAGAGGCCTTCTGATATGGATCCGCTTATTGTGTAGTCGTGACTGACTCTGTTTGCCGTCTCGGGTCCTCTATAGCGTCCGTCGTAGCCTCGAATTTCGAACAAAGTGGGACAACACGTGACTTGCCGTTTCGTTTTCTGGCGTAGCAAGCCGCTTAGGCCGATTTACTTCTCTCCTTCTGAATAATGGATCTTCGCCGTCTTCCTCTGCACTTGCCAGGGGGGGTGTCATGGGTATTTTGGTTCTCTCTCTACCTGAGTGATTGCCACGCAACTGCCGTTGCTAGCGAGTTACGTAGCATATCGTACACGTGTCGTGCTTGTCTATGGTGTTTCCTAGCATATACGATAGACCAGTACCCTGCACTTTCTCTTCGGTCGGGGGTAATACGTATAGCCTGTTGGCCAAGATACCGGAACAACCCTTATCTCGACCCAACAGTGAAACGGTTTCAAAAGATTCGCTAGAGGGTGAGAGCCGTACAGAAGCGCGCAACAATACGAAACGCGGGGACAGGCCCAAGAACGTCAATCCTTGTCCTAACACAGAAGGGGGAAATTCCAACAGCCGTATGATAGTTGTGGCCCTACGCACGTGCCATGACCGGCGAAGTGATAGCGAGTCTGATGGGTGGCGGCGGCCGTGAGGAAGTTCTGATACCATGGTATTACGGAAGACAACGGTAAAATATATTCGGGCGACGGCGTATCGAATTGTGGTGACCCACGGTTGTGGTGTCTCTCGCCAGGCTTTACCTCGGGGTTTCCCTCGGGCTCGGTCACACACGTAGGATGTGGTTGGTAGGAAGCCAGGTACCGGGCCGATGCACTTGGGACGGCGCATCGGAGCTGTGTTAGGTTCGTTGAGAGTATAGTATAATGCGTTCGACCGGCAGCCGGCAGAGTTCGCCGTCCATTGAATTCTATGCATTCTTTTCCTAAGACGTGCCAACCGTACCCGAGAATATTGACGGCCCCATGAACTGTGAGGGTCACGAAAAATGTTTCAAGAGGGGAGGCATGTAGGGAAGCACGAGAGTTGTGGGGACGGGATCGAGAGAAGCCAGCTCATATTGGCTGAGGATTGGTATCGGTGTCATCATGGGATGTCCAGAGTGAATGGAGGCCGAACCTCGGTCAAATGAAGCCGTTTTCAACCCTGACCTGTGAACATTTCACGACGGTGGCGTTCCAAAGAAGATCAGGGTGCAAGCTTCTTATCATACGCCCAGTAAAAAGGAGTGTCACGAGGAGAGGCTAGAGCCAAGCTTGCTGTGTGGCATCGGTCACACTAGTGTCAAGACACGCATCGATTGACACACCACTCCCCACTTGCCAAATAAAAGTTACTCAGTCATTATCAAACCTAATTATCTTGGGGGGTAGCCTAGCTCTGTGATAATACATACAAGATCCGTACCGACTTCGAGGCAGTTTGTCCATGTTCGTTGACCATGATAGACAAGTCATCGGACTCATGCGACGTAGAAGAACATATTCCGGTCATCATCATCCCGTCGAAGATATTCCTGCTCCACTAGCCCGTCGATCCGTTGTTTGATGCTCAGGACGTCGGGAGTGAAGTGACGCCGTACGGCCTCGATTGTCTCAGTTTTTATTTGCTCGTACGTGAGCTGCTTACGAGCCTTCATGACGCGCACAATCGCTGCATCGAGGTAATGCTTCCGGTCACCCTCGACCGCGCTTTGCATGCGCTGCGACTCCTCCACCTGTATTGTAGACCGTTCAGAAGAGAGGAAAGACGAAGGAAGAGAGATACATACGGTCTCCTTAACCTGGATAGAGTTGATATGTACCTTGGCACGAGGGTCCTCAAATGCGTCGTTGAACACGAACACGTCGTCGTTGTTCACATCTTTTCCAGAAGGTCGTTTCTTGAGCACCCTTTTCTTCCCGCACGCTAGGCTCTGGAGTATGAGCCGCAACTCTGCTTCCTCTGAGTGAACGGAGAAAGAAAATGAGCACTCATATATATGATGCAGGTATATGGCACAGCTCACCGATTCCACTGAGCATCTTGGCATCCAGAAAAGAAACCTCCGTAATGTCGTTGAAGAGCAATAGCACAATAGCTTGATACAGTGACACCGAAAGCTCCTTCTGCCCCGCTGCGAAGCGTGCCCGTAAGCTGACCGTACCAAGCGCGTGATTCCACTCGATCTTGTGGCCCTGGTGCTTCTCATTGTAAAATGTTGCGAAAGCGTCGAGCTCTGCCTGCATCTGTTAGAATAGGTGAGGGGGCAACGTATGTTGGAGAAACAAAGAGAGGCATACAGGGGTTGGGATGATAGCATCGTTTCCTGCGCGTGAAGAGAACGGCCAGAAGCTCCGTTGAAGGACCATCGTGGTGAGCTTTTGCTCCGCCGCACGTTCAGGTCCGAGCCGCTGGTGGTATTCAGCCATCGAGTCGCGCGATAGCGCGAGGTCCCGGAACATGTGGTCGCCCATGCCGAACTCGGGGTCATAGTCTGCGAGCTCGTTCAGGTTGCACAAAGGACCATATGGTGCTGGAACACGCACCCTCCTTGAGCTTTTTCAGCATCGCCTTTTCAGTATCATCGCTCGCACTCCGCCCTAGCAGGAGTCGCTTGGCGAGTGCTCGGTGATAGAAAGCGCGGAAGACATCCTTGTCTTCCGTGAAGCGATACAAGGCGAGTGAGGCGTCGAGGTGTTCGTTAAACGCCTCCTCGCTGGTGGAACCCTGGCCGTTGCGCATGAGTTTGTCGATGTGGCGCGCAATGACCTCGGCGGGTTTGTTGCGGCGCTTCTTAAATCCACTAGTGAAGGCATCGTGGAGGGCGTATTCGAAATCCTTGACCACATCCGGGGACAATACGTGGAACGAAATGGCTGCTGAGGCGCTATGCTTGAAGGAGACTAGCCGCTCGACCATCTCTTCGTCCCTATCTACGTCGCTAACGATGTCAGAGACTTTGAGCTGTAATTTAGAAGTTTAATGACAACGCCGTTGGCAGGAATAAATGGGAGTAACCTACGGTCACGAATGACTTGAAAGCTGCAACAAGCTTAGGGAGTCCAGCGACACGGTCGAACAAAGCGCTGAGAATCTTGAGCTTTTCGGTGTCGTTTCTCTCAATGAGCCGCCCAATTACTAAGGGGAAGGAGAGAAGGGAAAGGGCATATCCTTAGCAAGGGTAAAAAGGCAGGGGGGACATTTGCTAACCGCCATCAGCCAGCCAGTCTAGGTTGTTAAGCAAAAGTGATTTTTCTGTTGTCGCTTCCACGGCGCCCCAGCTTGAGTCAGGTAAAATCGCTCGTGCACGAAAAACTTCTTCGTTCCTCTTGGTAACGCAATAGTCGAGAAATGTTATGGGATCGTTTGATGGGCCCGACCTCCTCTTTCCCTGATCAGTGTAGTACTCGCCAAGTCGTTGCACATATGGTGATTCGAAATGCGCGTTGTACTGGGCATGGGTGCGAAGGTGACGGATAAGTGTGTGAATGTGCGGCCGCGCAGTGTGCTCGGTACTGGGCTTGATTAGAGGATAATAGACGAAGAAAACAACGACTCGGACAAACCTATTTTGCCATTCCCAGGTAAGCCATTCGTTGATAACCTGACTCAGTCGGTCGTTGAGACGCCGGTCGTAAAAAATCTTTGACAATAACAGATTGTTCGCCTGTTGCCTACGGACACGTCAGCGAGCGAAATTGGAGAGATAGTGGCGCGAACCGTATCCCCTGTGCTTCTTTCGTTTGCACCAAATATCCTCGGTCGAGATAGGTCATTACGTCCTCCAACAGTCCAACTTGTTTCTCAAGCCATGTCAACTCCTCAGCAAACGGCGACGCGAATCCAACGCCCTCCGAAATATTCTCCTTGAGTTGACACTCGAGGAGAGCCAGAGATTTGTCGAGCTCAGTCTTTACGATGTTTGCTAGTATCTCCCCCTTATCGTGAACGACGACGGAGTCTCGGCAAAGGGCGAAGATGCGTTCATACGTGGCCGGGAGAGCACTTTCCGTGTCGCGGGTGAGAATAATACGCACGCAGTGCCGCAGAAGGGAGAGCACTTCGTCGATCTGGCGTTGGGTCAGAGGGGAAGCTAGGAAGTGGTTGGCTGGCAATCAAGATGCAGTGTCGGATAATTATTGGCACGCACGAAGATTTCCAGATATGCTGATTTTTGCTGGACCCCTCGTAGTCATCACATGGGATGTCGGATGAACGACGGCCCTTGACCGAGATGCAGAGCCAGAGTCAGAGTCTGCATCTAAACGGGGAACTTTGTGGAGCTGAAGATTGGGGGACGCAGTATGACAATCGTGGATGGAGGAACGAAACGTAGTAAACCCGTTAGATGTTGAAGGGAATGTAAGAAGAGCAGCGATGTCCGTCATCTTGCAGTCCAAGACAGGTTGATTGAGGCCTGGGCAATTGGATAAAATCTTATCTTATCTACATTTCTGTTCTGTTGATCGACATCGTCACTTGCCTTATGCTGCAATCCCTTAGACCGGCCTCGTCGCGCTTACCACACTTTTCGCTAGCAATCTCCGCTCACCAGCGAGCATGGAGGAGGGGTCTGACGGACTATGCAGCCAAGTACTCTGAAAAGCTTGGAAAGGTCGCTCAAAGGTGAGTTTTCGTTTGTGAATCACGCGCGCTTCCAACGCGATCACATCTTTTTGTTGAAAAAAAAAAAAAAAAGAAATGGTACCAGCGTCGAGGAACTGCGCACGCGCCTACGAGAGCAGGAACGTGAACTGGCACTCCAACGGGCATTAGAAGCCGAGGCACGCGCAGCGGAACAAACACCAAAGCAAGGACCCGCACAAGCGACATCTACGTCGAGCGCAGCACGTCCCCATCGTTTACCTGTGCGCAAGGACAGCGCCCCTGTCAAGGTCCGTCCACTCTTCTTGATCCCTAATTCTCAACACGAACTCGCGCCACACCGACAGCCTTTATCCAGCATCCTCAACTTCGAGCGTCTGCTAGCGACCCCCCACACCGCAGAACAGGTCTCTGCCCTGTGGACTGCGTTCCACGCCTCACGTTCTGGGGGTACAGGCCGTGGTTTCATCTGTGCATCGCTTCCGCGCGATACGTACGATTCAATGCTCGGCGTCGCACAGCGTTTCCCCCGGTTCGTTATCCCTATCCCGCGTGGGACGACCGCAGAGGACCCCTCAAAGAAGGCCTATGAATTTTATGTGCTTCAGTGGGATTTCTATGACGCGCCGCCTCCACCCTCTGTCTCTGTCGACCTCTTCGCTCCGCGAGCGCCGCCTGGAGGCGACAAAAGTCCAAATTCCCGCCTGTCGACCGCAATATTTACTCCATTGGTCGAGTACAAACTTCGTCAGACATTCGCAACTCCTTACTTGGTGCTCACGTTCTATCCCGACCTCGCTCAATCGCACAGTCTTGTCCTTCTGCGTGGCGAAATTACACCATCTGCTGCGAAAGAATCCTCCACGGGAGACTACCTGCTGGGCCAACAAGATGCACAGCTCCTCGCTCTTGGACTACAACGCTTCTACCTGTGGGGCTCCAGTGAGGAGAGGGAAAAGTTGTTGGCCGATTTTCATGAGAGACCAGACGAGTTTAAGTGGGAGGACCTGTTGAAGCACGGGGACTTTGGAATTTAAGCAGTGAGTGCATTGCTTTTGATGCAACCCTCCGTTGCTCACGCACATTTTCAGTTTCCAGCATTGTTGAACCCCTTGCCATAGACCATAGACACATAGCGCAATACGAACAACTCGTATACAATGCACGCACCCTCCAGATAAGCCTTGGGCCTTGTAGACAGCGATGTGGGCCACAGTGCTATCCTAATAGTGACGGCATACATCTCCGTTTGAACTAGCTATATCGGTGAACTTCAACATATGTGGTCTGTTGGCCCAATACTCCATAACCTCATGAGATGGGGAACCTTCTGATCAGTAATACCTGTTATACCAACGCCCACTGGCGAGAAGGGTTCCCTGTTGGTCATCAGGAGTTCGAGAGCAAGACAGATCGCGCTTTAATAAAAAGGTAGCAGATTGAGAGTGTGTCGTCGATGGATAGGGCAAACGCCTGGTTCTCACTCTTACTCACAGCTGGGCACTGGGCGAGTGCATTTCGCCGAGGAGAAGACCCGTGACTGTGAGCCGTATTGCATACTTGATTGTTTTAAACACGATGAATTCGATTGCAGGGGAAATTTAACGAATTCGACCGTTTCAACAAGAAAAGAAACTCGCACAGAATCTTGGGAGTGTCCCATCGTGTAGGTGGAATGTATACGCTTGCAGCTAAGGGGTCAGCGCGTTGACCTCGGATTAACACAAAATCAGCCTCGTGTCCGCATGAAATCCGCAAGATCTGTGTACCATGTGAATACTTCTTAAGGCGTCATATTTGCCACCAAAAGACCGCAACCGTAAAACCGGACTAGAAGGGAGTAGCATATGGTCGAATCGTCACACAAGCCAGCGCACATGTGGAGACGGTGAATTGAGAACCCATAGAAGACGATTCGGAGATCCCACTACCAGCGCCACACCCTCTTTAGAGACGTGGGCGTCGGTGGGCAACACAGACTCGCGGTGGCACGATAAATGAGCAGCACTATTTTCGTAGCGCCACCTGGCCACCTCTGAGGCATCTCCCGCCTGCTCATCGACCGGGACAAACCTTACCTCTCTGCGTAGCACATGGAAAAACACCCTTCTACTTGATGCTTCTCGCGTTCACGTTGAGGTGTGAGAAGAGAAATGCACAGGAAACCTCACTGAATTACCACCCCATTTTTACAGGGAAGGCCAAAACTAATATTAGATCAATTTCAGACATCTGTACCTCGCACGCCATCGAACGTAATGACACCTGGGCCTGTCAGTTATCCTCGTCAGGATAAACCCATACAGACAGCCTCTGAAAATAACAGCGCATCCCCCAAGGAGAATGGCGATGCGATTCCTCGTGGAAACTGAGGTGGGTACACACTCAACCAGAAAGGGGGGTGTCGTTCGCGATCCCGCCTTTATGCTGCTAGGACTCGAATGAGCCTGCCGAGGGCGCGACGCGTCGTGATCACGTGAAGAAAGGGGGTGTTCTCACGCCAACAACATGCGCCAATCGAACAACAGATGGCGATCAACCGACGTCAGTCGCTGACGCGTAAGGTCAAGGGGGTTGAGGAGGAGTCACCAGCCACGAGCAATGAATAGCAAAACGCTCCTCAACCACCACCACCACTCACCACAACCATGCGCGTCGTCATACTCGGAGGCACCGGCCCCTCAGGCATCCTCCTCATCGAAGAAGCCCTCGCCGCGCAGCACACCATCGTCGTCTATGCACGCAACCCACAGAAGCTCCCCGTGCACCTGAGCAAGCACCCCGAGATCACCATCGTCAAGGGCGAGCTTCAGGACGCCGCGGCGCTCGCGACGGCGCTGTCGGGTGCGCGCGCCGTCCTGAGTGCGCTTGGGCCGGCGTTTGGCAATCCCGCAGGGGAGCCCATCGCACACGGCTACGCCGTGGTGATGGAGGCAATGAGGCGCGCGGGCGTGAAGCGGCTCATCACGCTGGGCACGCCGAGCATCAAGGACGAGCAGGACAAGTTCAGCATTGGCTATTCGGTGATGGTCACTGTCGTCTCTATCGGCGCACGTTCGGCGTACCGCGATTTCGTGGCCGTTGGCGAGGTGATTCGGGAGAGCGAGGATATCGACTGGACGATCGTGCGCGTGCCCATCTTGAAGAACGACAAGAGCAGGGAGGTGCGGGCAGGGTATATCGGGGATGGCGCTGCCGGGGCCGCATACACGTTGGCGCGGCAAGGCTTTGCAGCCTTTGTTCTTCAGGAGCTAGATAATGGCGAATGGATAAAGCGTGCACCACTCATCACTTCTGCTTAGTTTCGTCTCACTGTACTGGGTGATACTGTATGAGTTATGTAGGGCTTCCTGTACTGTAGTGGTTTTTTTTTTTTCTGATTCCGTTTATATTCCGTGACACGTCAAAGACCGGTCCGACAAAGACAATTACCTTGTTCTGTACCTCGCATGATAGATAAGGGTTCTATATAGTAAGGCAGACGCCGCTTTACTACCGGTAAGCGTCCATAGTGGACTAGATGTGTATGGGTAGGGGGTATTTCACCAAGACTGAACGAGACCGTCAGGAGGTGGCGCGCCGGTGGCGCTCCGAATTTCATTTCATTTCATTTCCCCAGCTTCGACCACCCAAACCGCTCTCGGCGAACATGATGGGGTCACCGCTTATCCCTCTGACCTGACACGCTAACCCTCCTCAGGTCTCTATCGATTGACCTTGGCTGGGCTTATCTTCTCCTATCAGCCTTCCTATTCCCGCATAGTAGAAGTCGACAAGGACTGGCCCCATCTATCCTACTCCGGAGTCGAACACGTTCCTCCACTCTCCCTCGCACGCCATTCTCACACCATCACGAGGTCCTGCCGAGGCCGCATAGAATCAGCTGCATGCTTTTTCCGATTTCCGAAAGGCTTTACTTGACAAGGACAGATGGCTGGCAATTTTCCGCGTGTTTATGAGTTAAAACCCACGACAGTGATGTTCTCGACCACGGTGCGCCAGAAGATCAATAGACAATGCATTATGCAATACCCACAGACGGCGGCCCTGTTGATAAAAATAAAACAACTCTCTCGTAGGTGATCGAATAATTACAGCGACGTTCAACACGACCCTACACCCACTTGCCCAGCATAGTGGGTCACTACCCTCCCTCTCTCCATGACCTACAGTCCGCAGCATATTGCCTAGAGGGAAAGAGGGTAGTGGTTTGAGGTTTGGACGCATGACAGTGGAGAAAAGGAAGCAAGGTACCCACGCGATTCGCAATTATGTCGGCTCGGCACCCATGCGCCGAGAGCGCTCTCAGATTTCAGCGTCGGCGCGACTTGGGTGGTCCCCACGACATGTTCTCATCTTCGAGCATCTCTGCGTAGTCCGGGAGTGTGGGCTGGAGAGAAGGAGCTCTTCAGCATGTGGTCCGTTTTTTTTTTATGACAATTAGAAAATGGAAGTTAACTGACTTTGCCGCCTTTGGAGCGTTTCGGCTGACACAGCCCCCCGTCAATTTTTCTCCGATGTTCTACGGGGGAATGTGCTTACCGGTGGTGCGACTAATGTTTGTGATGACAGCATGCCAGAGGAGTTTGATGATAATGCCGAGTCGGTGCTGGACATGCTGGACTGCATTGGGGTTGGTCGACCAGTCAGTCAAATGTCTCGCATAGGCATGTAGAAGCGCTTTCGTACCTTGGTACTAGAGGAGGATCGGCCTTTGAGTTTAAAGGAGAACATGATGAGCTACCGTTTGAAAAGTTGTGTTGGACTAAGTAAGACGTGATTGCCGGGATTGCAGGAGGTGACGTATTGCGACAGCGGTCGAATTGGCAGTGGGGATGGCGAGATCCGAACCCGAGTTCCGAGTCGCGAATACAAAAACAACAACCTGGGGGGATAGAGAGCGCACATTGGGGTCAACGGGGCAGGATATTTATAAGACCTAAGGCGTTCAGGTACGCCCCGAGCACTAAGCGCTAAGCAAGGGTGTCACGTTGGCCACTAACTACTACGTACCTCGACCCGTGATGATGATGATGACTGCAAAGGGACAAGCTATGCCGCTCTGTACAGGCAAAACAAAGTGCCTCTTCTGTACTTCTACCTCCTTTGGTAAGATGTCTTCGCAACAATTACCGCATGACCTTTGGCATGACCTCAGATCCTCCAATGCGACATGGGCAAGGAGAGCTTTCCTGGGGTACTCTTTGAGATCCGCAGAGGTCATGGAGTCGTGATCCGATGCAGCTGACCCAATACAGCTGTACATTTATACTTGCTTGCAGATATCCGCATTGCGGCTGCGTCACTTGCGACCTTTTTTGTGCCACAGGCGCACGGTACGTAAATAGAGGCAAACAACGCTCAACGGTTTTCGGATCGGATCGTGTTGTAATGCCTTGCACCTGACGGGCTCATCCCGTCCTTGTCCTCCTTCGCTTACCGCTTTCGGATACCCGCTAACTGAAAGAATGTGATAGGTCCGTCCTTCAAGAGCAATGATTGGTGTTGTCACCTCGGGGGCTCTTCTGCTCGCATTCTAAATTTTGTGGAATACCTCGGAATCAAACAAAAAACAAAACAAAAAAAACAGCGTGAGAATAGTTAACCAAAATAAGGTTTTAGGTTTCTCTCGTACTTTGTCAGCCACAGCTCGGAAGTGTCTCATCCGAGTCCCGGGCGTGCATAGCTGGCTGGTCAGCTATTCGCGTCGTGGCGCATGTGGTACTGGAGAGTTTGTTCGAAACGTTCTGATTATCGCTACTACAGTACACAATCCCTTCGGTAACGACCGCGAGTTAAGCTATTATCGGGCTGTGGCCAAAAAGGCATTGACCCCCGGGGGTGTCCATGTCCGCATCGATCAGCGCTTTTCGGCCCGAGACTCGTTGGCCTTTGTCGTCGCCTCGGACGTCATCTGCAAGTAAGTGTCACGGGAATGAGGATCCGGGTGGTTCACATCGTCCGCGGCAGCCCCAGACGCACCCTAGATGCCTTCTCCGCAGCCTCATGCGAAGTCTGTAATCAAGTCCGTAAGGCGAGATCACGCACGTAACAAGGAACTCACCGCCGCCGCCTTCTCTGCCGTATCCTTTGCGCCGCTCGCCGCTTGGTCCTTCGTAGCCCCTGTAAGGGTCGCACCGTGACCGCAGGCCGCATCAACGCATCTGACGCAGACCCGCATGGACGCACGCATGCTTACCGAGAGTCTGCTTCGTCTTCTCTGTCACTTGCTCGCCCGTCTCGATGGCAGATGCCAGGCCTCGGCCAACCGACTTATTGACCTTTCAATTAAAAATTATGCCAAGGTTCACTTTTTTCCGTGTCTCGGAATCGGTCACGTAATACACACTTTGTCAGCGACTTCTGCGGCCTTCTCCGTCGCGGTTTTGAATGCGATGGGGGACGCGTGCAACTGTCGAACTGTGGGAAGCGAAGCGCGCGCAGCGTATGCACGGCTGGCTTGCCTGGGAGTGATGGTGAATGCGCGATGGAGCATATTGTATTGATTTCCTCACGAAGCGCCATTTTCGGTTTTATATTGCCCTGTGTTATACCATGACGCCTCCTGAGGAGCAAAATGACGTCATACACACGTCTCACTGCCTCTAATAGCTGTCCAGCTGCCTAACAAAGCACCATTCACGTGCAAAGATGGCGGACTACACCTTCCACTCGCGCACCAACTCAAGCGCCTTCTTAGCGCACGTCGCATCATAGAGCGGAATCCCGTCCGCTCCCACCGCACTGCTCTCTACTTCAACACATTCGACGTTCAGTTCCTGTCATCATGCACAGAGAGGTAATCGACATCAGCGGCCGAGTTTAGCGACGAGCCCGATACAGAAATTAAACGCACAGATGCGCGCGCGACGTCGACGTGCACCGCACAACCTCGGATATACACGAGGTGGGTCACGAATGCGGACACCGGGTACGTCGTCGCGGCGTTACCCGGCGCGAGGCCATACGATTCCGTCTGGTAGCGCGCATTGAGCGTGCGCGCGATGGCCCTAGTAGCAGTTGCAGTGCAGCTCGGTCAGCGCGCTCACGTGAGGCAATGAACCAGCAGCTGACAGGATGTAGTCGACCGCGGTGTAGCCCTCGGTTTCGCGGTCGTTCTTTGAATTTACTGGGTCCCTAGCATGTCAGGGGCATTGTCTTGTGACCATGAGATCACGGCACGGGCTCACAAAAAAGTACCTTTGCACGCAGAGAGCCAGAGCGTGCGATGGCCGAGGCAACCCCGCGCAGCGCAAGGCAAGGGATGATGCTGCTGTCGCCTCGAGGCTCAGTTCCTCCTGATTAAGTGGTCGCGACCTACCTAGTCCAAAGAGATCCACATGAATAGACTAGAACCTCGTTCGATCCCAGCCCCGAGATATATTCGGGAGTTGGTATGGGGTGGATCTCGTGCCCATACGTGTTAATGTAATACAGTCCTGTGTATGGAGAGATTGACGAGAAAGAACGCAGATGAAGAAGACGATGCGTACGACGGATGGGGGCGCGAAGTTTTTCGTACGAATCCTTGGATGTTGCGTCAAAGAAGACGTTCTGGGTCTGGGCACTCATCGTCGGCGAGATTGTGTCAAAGGTCAGTGAGGGAAAGTCTTCATTCTCGTCAGAGGGGGGGCGTGCAACGGGGTGAGAAATCTCGCATTGCCCGACCAGGTGTGTTCCGTCCCCCTACAGAAAAGAAAGTCAACTTGAACGATAAACGACGAATGGGAGGGCCTTACTAGTTCGGCCGAAATGGTAACTGTATGGTTCGTCGCAATGACCGGTATGATGTTTGCCTGTATCCAAGATGAAGTGGAGAAGGTAGGAAATGCACGGGACCCAAACCTGGCTGTTGGTAATGGACGAGAAGAGGAAGATGGCAGACGGAAGAGAGCGGAAGAAAGCTTGGGCAGCCGCTAGGAGGAAGTTCCCGATGCTTGTAGTAAAGTAATGGTCAAATGTGAGCCAACTGGTGTCACTAGAAGGACAATTCTACAAACCTACCTTCCATTCACGAACGAAAAGTTCTTATGGGCGCGTCGTAGGATCTCTCCCTCGAAATATACCAGAAAACCTGCGATATTTCGATGTGACGGGAACAGAGAGGCGCAGTGACCGGCTGGCGTGTACCTCGTATGGTCTCCTTGCGGTCTTCTGGTATACCCGTCCACAGGCCGCTCCTCCCTTCGACTATGGAGCGCCACTCGTCACGCGCAGCGTCATTATCAGAGGGGAGTCGGTGTCCCAACAGTGTTCTCAGTGCATCCAAGGGCGACCCAGGTGCGGCCGGCGGTATCAAGCGCACGAGGCGCGAGCGGATGTCACCTGCGCGCGAGCGACGACGCGAGATGCCGGATGGGGGCAGATGAGGGGGGAAGGTACGATACCTATGGAAGGGCCGCCCAGGACGCGGATGATCTCGCTTGACGAGCCGCCGTCGTCAGATACCGGAAGAATGTATGAGGCACGGGTGAACGCAGTGCAGATCGCGTTGCATCCCGTTCCACCGGATATGACAAGGTACGATTCGGATAGGCCCTCCGGTGGTGCAGCTCGGTGCCCTGGGATATCAGGGATATCCAGGTGTGGCCGCTGTGTGGCATGTGGTGCTGGCAGGAGAAGTTGAGGGGTGGCCGAGATAGGGTCGATATGAGATGAGGTGTTGTGAAGGGCGGTCATGTTGAAACCGAGTGGAGATTTTCATATACGATATATAGGAGGGCTCAGAGGCGCACAAGCGCTCAGTTGGTCGTTGAAACAGCGGGATGGTGGCCCTGGCCACCGTGGCCGTAGTAGGATGACTCGGGGACGGTCGCTCCACTATATTTGCACTGAGATGGCGTCGCGACATCTCACAGATCTCACCGGTGGACCCTCTGACTCCGACTTATAACCGGACTTGCGATGCTTCGCCAACACAATTTTTTTCCCTTGTATTCTACACTCCTACACGAACAACAACACACATGTAAAGCGAAACTGCTAGGATACCGATTGGAAATTGATGGTTGGATGTAGATAACCCCCGGTCTGGCCGCATTTGGCCGCATAGGTCGTTGAAGTGGGTCCTAGAAGAAATACCGAGCTGATGTTACATAGCACAATAGGCTTGACATCCTCGAGAAAACTAGGGTGTTGTGGATAAGTTGGTTGACAGCAGAGTCCGAAAACGGTCTTGCTGAGTTTATTCTGGAAGGGCTGTTTCTGTCTCCATGAGTTACTCGTCCGACCAATTGACAAACTCTGCGAAACTACGAGGTTGCCCACAGAGGATGAGCCTTTAACAGGATATAAGTATAGTCCACCAGATCGTTGTCATAACTTTAATGTGAACTAAGAGAACAGACGTGACTTCCTTTCTGAAGGTCTGCCAAAAGGTCTGGTGTAAAACTGATGTCGTGTAGGTCATGTCGAGCTGGTCTGCAGCCCCCCAATGTAGTGGACGAATGGCGGCGATATGTAGGAAGCAATTACCACATGTTTGATAGCTCGTATTGAGTTAGAGTTGACCTAATACAATCGAGGTGACTCACCCGGGTCTGTACGTCCGTAGTGATGAGGGCACTTGCATTAGGGTGATAGATGGGCTCTGAGTCTCCCAAACTAGGTCTCGGTAAGCGAGGAATGGGTGAAGAAAGCGCGGTGTCAGTAGCTCTGGGGGTAAATTTTCACTATCAAAGAAGGCCGTGCTACCGTAGCGGCTTCGTGATTCGTGTCGTGAGTAAGGCTCTCGCAGAACTCAACTGCCGTGACAGTCATTACTAAGGGACGGACAAAGACTTCCAATAAATTTCCTAAATTCGAAGTATGAACGTGCGTACGGCAGGAATTGGGTTCGATGGGTATTCTGTTTGTGACAGTTACCACAACGAAGCGGGGCAGGCAAAACGTGCCCCATCGTACAAGCCTGGCCAGATTTTGCAAGTCATGACCTGATACAGTCCCCTCACCAACTAGGATTCGGCTTTAGCGCTTTAGCACCTAAGTCCAGGCTTCAAGGTTCAAGGTTCCATGTTTGATACATTTGCTCACGATCGTTACGTGGCTGAACACGAGGATCGAACCAACAAGCAGTTCAGAAGTACTAAGTATGAAGTGCCTGCTTGTTACCCTCTCTGGTACTGACGACGTTCGGTGACATAGACATAAGTGCCTCGCAGCAGAGCCGGTAAAGATCAAGGTCTGCGCCACCCCGAATAGGACAAATCGTCTCTTGTACGTAATGTTTTCTCACACATCCAAAAAAGGCTCGGCCATCCTCGTCACTATCCCGACTTGAGTTTGCTCTTTGTTCATCGCTCGCGACGACGACGCCAGACCACTCTATCGCACTATCGGCGCGTAAAGGAAACCAAGCTTGCCTCAAGGACGTCTAGAATTGTACTTTGTGATCCATAATTCGTGCGTAATCCCGTTTCGGGACGATGTCATATTCCAACCTCCATTACCCCGACAGATTAGTCCCCATCTCCTACACGGTCGATCCGGAGAGATGGAAGGCCCATATACCCCTACGACATCAACACATGTAAACGGTACCAACGGCACCAATGGAACCAGTCCAATACCTCATGACGAGGCCGCGCCATCGTCCTCTTTCGATCCTGGCATCTTCCGCACATATCTTCTCTCTCTTCTCCCGCCCGTACTTGGAGCGACACCAGCTGAGATAGATTCCATATTTGATGATGAATTCGACGAGCGTGTCACGCGTTTTGCTAGCGAAGGCACTAGCGTCATCTATATTGCAAAGAGGAGGGACGAGGTCGAAGGCACGTTTGTCCTTCATCTGTGCCCCGTCTCAACTTGCCAATTTTGACAGATGACATGCCTCCTACTTTTTCGTATCTCCTGACTACACATCTCGTGTACACACCATCGAACAGTACGACCCTCGCGCTGATTAAACGGGGACCCACGCTTGACCCCATCACACCACTCGCCACTCAGTTACATATACTCAATCTTTTCGGCGGTGAAGAGACACCATACGAGAGCTTACATGCCGTCGTCAGTAACGGCGTCAAGCCGTGGTTTGATGCGTTCGTTGGCGCGCGGGGACAAGGCAAGGATGGCGACAATAAGATGGGTGAGTCTCTTTGCCGAAATGATCCTGTCTACGTACGCACGAACGCATTTCACACGTGTTTATTGTCCGCACGGCGTGAACGCAGCCGCTGTGTGCACTTGCTACTTCTTTGGATCAACTGAACACTATGTCCATAATTTACTCACTGGGTCTTGGTAGGGATACCAATGACCAAGAAGAAGTTCGCTGAACTCGAGCTTTCTTTATTACACCTACAGCAAAACGTCGAAATCCCGGAAACTCACCTCATTATCCATCCCATCATACAGAAAGCCGTCGAACAGGTACGTGTCGCTAGCCGCGCGCTTGTGATTTCCTAAATATTATCGCGCAGGCACGTGCCACTGGTGCCCGACCAAATTTAACCTACATACCACCCAAGCTTCTGAGCGATAGCACATTTCTCAATACCCTGCATGCCCACGTTAACGCATGGATCAAGTCTATTCAGGCAGTAACAAAGCTCAATCGCGACGTTGCATCAGGCACGGCATCACAGGAGATCAACTTCTGGCTCTCTCTTGAACGAGCGCTCGAAGGCATTGAAAATCAGCTGAGAAGCGAGGAGGTGAACATGGTCATGGATTGTCTGCGTAATGCGAAGCGTTTCCATGCCACCGTCTCTTTCATCGCCGATACTGGACTGAACGATGCCACCGACAATGGTATGCGCCTTTCACATCATCTGTTTGTAGGACCTGCTGATCAAAATATGCACAGTTCACAAGTACAACCAGCTGATGAAAGACTTCCCGTTAAACGAGCTACTTTCTGCACCCGACGTCGATAAGATACAAGAGGCGCTCGCGCTCATCTTTTCGCACGTCAATCGCAAGATGCGTCTATCGCCCTATCCGATCCGCCGCGCCCTACCGCTCATGGAGGCGATCTCCCGAGACTTTAACGACCAGCTACTCCGCATCCTTACCTCTCACCGGTTGCTCTACACCCCGTACGAGACGTTTGAGCGCTTGCTCTCACAGACAACTGCCATCTTCCGCACTTGGGACGACCTCATTAAGGAGTTCACGAACGTCGCGCGTGAGGTCACACGAAAGCGGTCAGAAAGGCCCACGCGAATCAAAGTTGAACCAGCGCACGCGAAGTTGCAGGAGCGGACGCGATATTTGAGGGAATGGAGGAGGCAGCACGAGCAGTTAGCCGTGATGACCGGCCCTACGAAGGGGTTGGGCGGCGTTGGAGTGGAGGTTGGTGGGATGGACATGGAGGAGGAGGTAAAGGAAGCTTATGAGGTGATGAAGCGGATTGACGTCTTGGATGTGTCCACCGGTGGGTTGTTCGTTATAGGCATCCAGGACCGGTTTAGCTGACTAAAAACAGAGGGCACGGAAATATGGGTCGCAGCTGAAAACGCGTATAACGAACGCGTGGCAAGAGTCGAGAATCAGATTATCTCACGGCTTCGCGATCGTCTGGGGACGGCACGCAATGCAAACGAGATGTTCCGTGTGTTCTCAAAGTTCAACGCGCTATTTGTGAGACCGAAGGTGCGCCTAGTACACTCTCACTGCCAATGTTACTCGTCTTATGACACATACATCAACAGATTAGAGGTGCCATCCAAGAATATCAGACACAACTCATAGACTCGGTCAAGGAGGATATTAAGCGTCTTCACGACAAGGTATGCTCCCCATTGACAGTCCTGAATATGACCTACACGATAGCCGTAGTTCAAAACGCAATACCGATACTCTGAAGCTTATCATATGTCCCAAATGCGCGACCTTCCCCCTATCGCAGGTGCCATCATCTGGGCACGGCAGATCGAGCGACAACTCCTCACTTACATGAAGCGAGTCGAAGATGTTCTCGGCAAAGGTTGGGAACTCTACGCAGAAGGCCAAAAGCTGCAATCCGAATCAGCCGCATTCCGCCGCAAGCTCGATACGCGACCAGTATACGAGGCGTGGCTACACGACATCGGACGTCGCGACATGGGAGTCACCGGGCGGCTTTTCGAGATCGTCCGCTTGCGCGGGGGCGGCTTCCAGCTCGCGGTCAACTTTGATCCGCAGATTATCACGCTATTCAAGGACGTGCGCAACCTGCTTTGGCTTGGTTTCCAGGTGCCACATGCGATCACGAATATGGCCAAGGACGCTAAGAGGGTATATCCCCACGCGGTTAGCTTGATGGAGACTGTCAGGACATACGGACAAACCCTCGACCTCGTGGAACACAACAAGGGGATCGAGTGGCTTGTGGCGGAGTATCGGAATGAGGCACAGCGAATGGTTACGCGAGGTTAGTCCGCGCGCCGCTCCTTAGAAGCTTGCGTTTGCTGATTTGATGACTTAGGTATGAATATTGGCTGGGAGTCTTTCGCGAGCCAGTACTATGCTGCGCGGTACGTGTCTTCGGACGGGCGGGATACACGGCACATTCAGTTCGTTCGAGAGTTTGCAAGCGTGGTGTCTGTGCTACAAGTATGTGTCGATGTCATAGTTCCGACGCATCGCATCGCTTATAGCCCGACAGGACAAGACAAATAGCGTCATCGATTTGTACAAGGACATCTTGCGGGCGGTGGAGGACCTAGCAACATGCTCGTACACGACAGAAGCGTTCACAGAGCTGTTGAGCCGTATTCAGGCCGCCGTGCGTCCCGCGTCATCTTGCCATATCGATTACTAAAGCGCGCCTGTGTCCAGATCGACCGTCTCAATCTTGAAGGCTATGCGAATCTTGATCATTGGGTCGCCGAGCTGGACAAGAAGATCGAAGGGATTCTTCTTCAGCGGCTCAAACATGTCACCCAGGCGTGGTGCACCGAGTTTGACCGTACTGCGGACGACGGCGAGCTACGGCGTGATCCTATTCCGAACAAGAGGCGTGGAGACAAGCAACGCGGGGAGAAGGTGAGTCGTGCTTACCCTGGCCGTTCACGGCTGAGAGACTGACGTACACGAACACAGTTCCTGGAAGGGAGCATGACGCTGAAGCCTATTGTGCACGAAATCCGGATACAGAATCAAGTCATCTTCCTAGATCCTCCAATAGAATATGCACGCCAAACATGGTTGCAGCAACTACACGATTGGCTCGGTGAATGCTGTCCTGACTATACCGGAACGTCAAATCTCACTGATGCCCTTCTAGGCGTGGTTTGCCGGTTACGGCGGATTCAGAGTTCGCGATATGAGATCGGGCTCCAGATGCAGGGCACAGCAGCATCAGAGACGTTGTATACTTCATTGGTGCGGAGCCAACTCCGAGGACTACTCTCGTGAAAACTAACTTTTTCGTAGCTCACGCAATTCGCCGACGACACGCTGCAGCGACCATTCGTGCTCATCGAGGCCAAGGTACAACAGCTGAAGGACTACGTCGCCAAATGGCTGCAGTTCCAATCTCTGTGGGACCTCGAGGCAGAATACGTGTTCAATCGCCTCGGCGATTCGCTCGCACATTGGCAGCAGCTCCTGACCGAGATCAAGCGCTCGCGCATTACGTTCGACACGACGGAGACGCAGAAGGAGTTCGGGGTGTGCGTCGTGGATTATGAGCAGGTGCAGGCGCGCGTGAACGCCAAGTATGACGCGTGGCAACGCGACATTCTGTCGCGATTCGGGGTGAAGCTCGGGAACGCGATGAAGGAAATGCACGCGTCGATCCTTAAGGCGCGCAATGATCTTGAGCACCAGTCGATTGAGGGTCTGGTTGGCGGCGTACGACGGTTCTGAGGGCGATGTGCTCCTCTCATTCCTTTCGCTCATTACATTAGTAGTTTTCATCACATGTTCTTTTTTTCTACAGTTACCATGTACTGCCGAGATCTCTCCTTTAATGACATGATTTCTTCCTCATTCTGCAGGGTCTTTGCGAGAGAAACGACGTTATGGAAGAATGTGAGACGGCCAACCAATGCATCGCTTGTTGAGACACGTGAGGTTGCACTGGATAAGCGAGAAACTAGGTCTACTGTTATAAGACTCGATAATGACGAGGCACGAATTCAAGCACAGAGTAAGGTGGGAAAAGGGATTGGATTCGGCTGGCCATATCTTTGCTTTGCCTTGGGCTTCGTTGTCGACTTCTTCAGGTCACTTCAACTTGTGCTCAAAGCCAAAGCCACCAACCCGTCGCCGTCCGTTGTTAAATTTGTGGACCCAGATGTGCGGATTCTAAAGCAATATACATTCATCTACGCTACGAGTACGGTCATGTCCACCATGCTATAGAGTATGCAACTGGGCCGGTATGGGACTCTCTCTCTTATTGCTGATGTAAGACTCGAGCTCTTTTCGAATTCCGCTTTTGTGTCGACATGATCGGCCACAGGGCGACCAGACAGCCGGCGGGCAGCGACGAACTTCTCAACAGATGATGCGGGCTGGCCCTCTAAGCGCATCAATTCGAGGAATGGTAACACTCTGGTGACCATATCCGCTGCGATGTCTTCCAGTGCATGGGCAATGTGACGTGCAGGTCCCCGATCTACATGCAGCGTCTGCACAGTAGGGAGTTGGCAGAGGATGTGCAGTCATTGGATGCTGTTTCTACCCTCTAAATATTCCTCCAGTTCGTTCGTGAGCTCGTGATGGACAACAGTGGAGAGTGTCACGGAAAATTGGCCAAGAACCTGGGCCATGTGGGAAGTTTACCAATTACTCGCTTGGCACGAGACGGTAATAGCAGGGTGATGATCCGATCCTGGATAGCTTGCATGATGATACAAGGTCAAGGCGACTTTTCTGAAGACAAAACTAACAGGCACGGGCTTGGATGGATTCAACTCGGGGGCCTACTGAGCGACGGACAAACTTGGAGAGTTGCGCAACTTGAGAGCCAAAAAGCCAACTTAAGTAATGTATCTCCATCTGAATTAGTTGAGGGCTGTCGATTCGGGCGACGAGGTTCTCCAGATACTCGTTAGCACCTTTGAATCGAAAGTTCCTAAGAGCAGGAATGACAGCCCGTGCCATGGGAAGTGGGTGTATTCGATCGGGGCGGGAGGTGGCCGATTGGAGTTCAATGGTAAAGGAATTGAGCATGGGCAATGCGGCCAAACACGCAACCATCACTTCGGGTGAAATGTAACCAGTCGGGGATATCCAGGTAAGGGCGAGGGTGACGAGCTGGTCGCTGGTGGACGAAAGAAGCGTTGGTAATGTTGGAAAGGGAATGCCGTATAATTTGATATGACGTAGACATGGTGCGTATCCTCCCAAGAACTCGGCGGGAAAGACTGGTGCATATCCATTCGAGAAAATGTCGAGAAGTGTCAGCACCGGAACTGGCTCCTGCATGACCTTGACCATATTTTTTAACTACGCGCCCATTAACATAAGCTTGATACCATACAAACGATCGGGGTGTTTGAGTGCAGCGACGAGATTGTCTTCATCATCAAGCGTAAGGGTTGTCACGGGATAATATGAATCCACAATGATAGGAAAGGCCGGCTAGATACCCAGATTCGTGACTGGGGTTGTAGGTGTGCAGAGAATTCGAAGATTGAGACGGCGTGGTGACGCAAATACGAGTTGTCGCCATCTTTGACATACATGCACCAGTAAGTCCCATTTCCATTTTCCAAAAGATAAAAATTTAAATAATTTTGTTGTTATTTTAATAAATTTACCCCCTTTCATTTAAAAGAGAAACTTTGACAGATATCAAACACATCAAGCAAGACATTATCGGGGAGCATATTGATTGTCGTTTCATGTCTGTAACTCTCGCCTGTGCCACACAAACTCGGCAGGGTCTTTGTGAGACAAACAACGTTATGGAAGCATGTGAGGCGGCCAACTAATCCATCACTTATCGAGACACGTGAGGTTGTTCTACTAGGTCTGAGTTGATGTCACGCCAATGCACTGACTCGGGTCTTAGTCCCAATCGTCGAGCGACAAGTAGTAGCACGACCAAGTGCGGGTGATTCACGACACGACAAGTTCATTGTTAGATTCATGTAGACGTACGTGACAACACAGCCTGAAGTAATATGTTCGTCTACGAACATTGTTGTCTCCTGAATGCGACAAAGGTATGATTAGAATTGTTGGATCATGGATTGTAAAACACCAGAAAATAAAGTACGTAACCAGTATATTTTCCTATTCGCTGACATAGGACCTTAATCTTTCGTCGAACGCCGTTCTTGTGTTGATAACGGTTACAGGGCGATCAGAGAGCTGGCGGGCAGCGACAAATTTACCAATAGATGACGCCGGTTGGCCTGCTAAGCAAATCAAGTCAAGGGACGGCAACACCTCGGTGATCATCGCCCCCGTAGTGTCTTCCAGTGAACGTGCAACGTGAGTCGCGAGCTCCTGAGATACATGCAGCGTCCGCATGGCGGAGAATGGGTGGAAGAAGTGCAGCCAACCCGTACTCTCTAACTGACGATCGTCCTCGAAGCCCTCAAGCGTGAGATGGACCACATTGGACAGTGTAGCGGAAAATTGGCCTAGTACCTGGGCCATGTGCGAAAATTGCCAACCATTCCCATCACAGGAAATTGCGGTGATGGAATGACGAAGAATCGAGCGCGGGTTTGTAATACGATATATGTCGAAGGAAGGACTGCCACTGGAAAAGGTAATACCTGCATGCTTGAATGGGGTCAACCTGGGGCCTATTGAGCGATCGATAAACTTGGGGAGTTGAGTAACCTGAAAGTCAACAGGCTGATTCAAGTAATATACATGAATCCGGTCCAGTTGAGGGCTATCGATCTGGACGGTGAGGTCCTCCAAATAGTTGATAGCACCCTGGAATTGAAATTCAGTGAGAGAAGGAAGGACAGTCCGTGTCACGGGAGGTGAACGTATTGGATCCATGCCGGGGGTAGCCAATTGTAACACAATTGTAACGTTTTTAAGCCTGGGCGATGCGGCCAGACCCACGACCATCGCCTCGGGTGAGATGTAACAACGGGCAGTCGGAGGTATGTCATTAAGATCGAGCTCGATGAGGTCACTGGCCGACAAAAGAAACATCGGTAATGTTGGAAATGGAATGCCGCATAAATAGATTTCCTGTAAACGTGGTGCAGATCCCCCCAAGAATTTGGCGAGAAGGGCTGGTACATCTCCAACCTTTGAGCGAATGTCGAGATGCCTTAGCACCGGATATGGCTCCTGCATCGCCGTGGCCATCTTTCCCAGCTGGGCGCCCGTTACGTTGAGATCGAGATAACATACACGATTGGGGTGCTTAAGTGCAGCAATGGCGTTGCCTTCTCTTCTTGACCAAGTTGACCTAGAGCTTGCTTCGGAAAAGCCATAGTCAATAACGATGGGAAAGGTTGGCCAGATACCGAGGTTCTTCCTAACAGGAGTTCTCCACGTACAAAGAATTTGGAGGTTGAGACGGTGTGGTGATGCGAATATGATTTGTCGCCATCTTTGGCATACATGAACCAGTAAGTGCCGCCTCCATACAAGGCGACTCGGATGGGCGTCGCCACTCATTTGATAGAAGTCAAATATTTCAACCAAGACATGGTCCGGGAGAATGTCAGTTGTCGTCGAGTGTCTATGGTTCTCGCCTGTGCCACAGAAATTCAGTACTCGCTGCGGTTGCCCCAGCCTGGGGATGTTTGAGAACGCACCTCGAGCACGTACATTATTTCGTTTCTTGCGGCGACCTTGGACAGTCTCTCTACGCGAATTGGCGCTGGAGGACGAAACACTCCGTAGGGAGAGTAGGCGAACACTAGTTGAGGTTTAGTAGTAGTGAGTACTCGGTCGTTTGGTCGGGAAAATGGGAGGCGAAGGCACCGGACACACCTGGGAGAACCGATCGATGGGGGCGACTCAGAAAAACTCGGCAGGGAGACCGGACGATGGCTGATTGGAGATTATCAGTGAGAATTCAGTCAATCAGTCTAGTCCTATGCCAGATGAAGGCCATAGACAGACAAACCCATCGATAATGTAGAGTAATGAACTAGGCTTTGTGGACCAAGGAGCCAGAAGTATTGTTCAGCCGCTGCGGAATGAACAGTCACGGTACCGGTGGGAAGTGTGTTTGGCTCATGCGTTGCCTCATGCCTAGGAAGCAGGGAACGTTTTCATAACCGTGACACCGCTACAACGAGAGATGTGATTTGATCCATTTATTTGAACGAGAGAAATCCGTTCGTGAATGTGAAGCACACTGGACATATTGTTTTTCAGCTGTTTTCAAGGTAAAACTGAAATAATTTTGTGGCATGCAGAACGATCTGCAGTAGTATACTTTAGTAAGACGCGCAAAGAGGGAGTGTGTGCAAAATGAGCCTGGACAAGAAAAGGAAACATCCAGGTTACGCAACAGAATGTCATATCGCATGAGGCACAATAACAAATTTTACAATCCTGAAATATAATTTGCCGTCAATCAGACCCGTGTCTTGTAACTGGGGAAAGAACGTGTTGCACTACATAAATGAGTGCACCATCAAAGTGACTCGGATGACCGACTCCGACGATGAGCAGCGTGTAGGTGCCGTCTACTCAACAAACTTCGCCTCCCTCATGACCTCATACTGGCAGAGTGACAGTTCGGCGTCTGTTTTTTTATTATCAGAGTACAACGTCGTTCAAGGTCAAGTCTTGGTTCAAGTCCAAGCAAAATGTGATTACGTCAGAGACCTGGGCAATGCGGCCAACGCCGCAACTATTGCCCCGGCTGAAATGTAACCGGTCGGGGGTATATTGCCAACAGCGAGGTAGACGAGGTCACTGGCCGACAAAAGAAGTGTTGGTAAAGTTGGAAAGGGGATGCCGGAATCACGCACTTCACGTGTCAGGCCTGTCAGGGTCTCTGGGCTCTTGGATACGTGCCGCATTCACGACGAGGGAGATGTTCTGTCACTGAAATTACTGAAATTTCACGACCATAGCCACTCCCTTCCTCGAATGATTTGAAGCTGAAATTTCCGCCTCGATTTCCAATATTCACACTGACAATCATATCATTTCAGGGTTCCGAACCTGTACCAGTCGCACCCCGAGAGTGGAACGATCCTGTGGCACTTTCTCACCAGAACACAGGGTCTGTCCATCCATGGGCCCTACGTTCCCCGATAACCCACAAAAATTCCCAATGCCGGAACTCCCCACATCCTCCTTGACAGTCATTTATCGGTCTTCTCCTGTCATATAGCGCCACGGTGACCGTCCTACCCCTACTTCCACCTCCACAGTTTCTGACTCGAAAAACAAACGCGTACTTTGGCAGCAGAAACAGTCCTTGTCAAGATCCTCGACAACTGCCTTCACTTCCTGACGAGCCAACCCGCTCCGAACTACGGCCGTGGGCTCGGTCTTCAGGCGAGCGTTGACCCCTGGCTAAATGCTAACGAGCAATGCTGTAGCGAGGGTATGCCCGTCGACCTCCTGGTGCAACACGCTGCGGGTTAGAGCGTCGAGATCATTCCGGATTCTACGACCTCAATTGGTGCTTACATCACGAAGGCTGATGCTAAGCTAGCTCGAACATAGGCAGTAGCAATAACGAATAAACTACCGAATTATATTCGAAAGGACTTCGTGACTAGGAGAGACTCGCGGCCCTCAAGGGCATTGACCGCCCTTTCCCCGAGGCCTCCCTCCACGTCTCTATGACTCGGTTAGCCATGGTTACGCCGTCATCAACGGATAACAAGTCCCCTAGTCCAAGACCAACCGTGACAAGACTATTGTTGGATTTATGTAGACTCTGATGTACGTATGGCGAGAATGTAGTCTAAAGCAATATACTCGTCTCCATTTATGGACGCCTCCTATTCAACGCGTCAGAGGAATGACTAGAACTCTTGGATCGTAGAACACCGGACTATAGTAGCGTATGCAACCGGCATGGAACACTCTTTCATTCACCGACATGGAGTTTGAGTCTTTCCTTGAATGCCCGTTCTGTGTCGATGACGGTTACAGGGTGGCCAGAGTGGCAGCGGGCAGCGACGAACTTCTCAATGGATGACGACGGTTGGCCCTCTAAGTAAATTAAGTCAAGGGTTGGTGATACTTCGGCGATCATCTCCCCCCGGTCCGTGGTGTCTTTCAGTACAAGAGCAATGTACTCTGCGAGCTCCTGAGGTACATAAAGTGTCTGAATGGTGGAGAATTGGTGGAGGAGGCGCGGCCAGTCTACATCCTCTAATTCACGAATTTCCTTGGGCTGGGCCCCGAGCCTGAGATGGACCACATTGGAGAGCGAAACGGAAAATTGGCTAAGTATCGGGACCATGTGCAAAAGTTGCCACTGAATCCCTTCACATCTGATGACTCGGACGATCCTAGTATCGCACAGATCCCAGGGTTCACAGTATTCCTCACTCGTCTCGAAGACGACTGCGTTACTTAGAAGGGTAACTTTCGCGTGCTTGAATCGGGTTAGTTTGGCGCCTTCTGATCGATTGATGAACTTGGTAAGTTGAGCAACCCGAAAGTCAGCGACCCAATTCAAGTATTTTACGTCTATCTGGTCCAGATGAGGGCCGTCGATCTGGCCGGCGAGGTCCTCCAAATACTCGATAGCGCCCTTGAAGTGAAAATTGGTGAGAGCAGGGAGGACGGTCGGTGTCATGGAAGGAGGGCGTATTCGTTCAGGGCGGGAAGTAGCCGATTGGAATTCGATGATAAATGTTTCGAGCCTGGGCAATGTTGCCAAGCTCATAACCATCGCTTTGGGTGAGATGTAACCAGTCGGGGGTATTTTATGAAGATCAAGCTCAACGAGGTCGCTGGCCGACAAAAGAAGCGTCGGTAGTGCTGGATAAGGGATGCCACATAAAGTGATGGACCGTAAACGTGGTGCAGATCCGCCCAAGAATCCACTGGGAAGGACAGGTGCATTTCCTTCCGTCAACAATATATTGAGACGGGTCAGCGCCGGAAACGTCGCCTGCATCACCGTGCCGGCCATCTTTTCCAACTGCGAGCCTGTTATGTTAAGCTCGAGTTGACATACGCGATTGGGGTGCTCGAGTGCGGCAATGATATTCTCTTCTTCTTTTGGCCTAAGGATTCTCCGGGAACGGCGATAATCAATAACGATGGGAAAGGCTGGCCAGATACCGAGATTCTTCCTGACAGGAGTTCTTTGTGTGCAGATGATTCGGAGATTGAGACGGTGTGGGGACGCAAATACGAGTTGTCGCCATGTTTGGCATACATGCACCAGTACGTGCCATTGCCAGGTTGTGGGACAGTAAATGTATAAATTGCTTAGATAGAAGTCGAATATTTCAAGCAAGACATTATCGGGGAGCTTGCTGATTGTCGTCGCATGTCCAAGCGCATGTCTGTAATCGTCACTTGTGCCACACGAACTCGGCAGGGAGGCTGGCCAATGGCTGATTGAGGAGCAGCGGCGAGGACCCGGTCAATCAGTCCAATTACATCGTGAACGAAGGGTTTGGACAAACCTTTGGGTGCCCATCGATAACGCGGACGAATGCTGTAAAGGGTGGGACAGCTGCAGGCCCACTGACAACATGGTTCTGTCTTTGCGTGCACGAACTGAGAAAAGGCGTTGACTAATACTTAACGATTTTTCATCATCTGTAATGAGAAAATTATTTTATTCAAACATTATGTCCATCCAAGGATTATATTGTTGTGAAAAAACTTAATTTCTTTCCCTGAAATAAATCATAAGTGACCATTGTTCTCAGTAAGCTGAACGTTAAGTTTTTTCGCAGTGTGATAATTCCCGAATAGACTTAAAGTTTAATTAGAATTACTTTTTAATTATGGATTGTGTAAAATCATTAAGTATTAGTCACTACTTTTCCCAGTTATTCGCGTGAAAAAATGGAATGTTGGCCTGACTGATAGAGGTTCCGAAGGGCCGGCCGGTTCCGTTGAAAGCGCGAAGTCGACAATTGGAGAAGAGGACTTGAGGTAGGCAAACGATGGAAAGATAGAAGCAACTGGATGATTTATTCGATACAACAAGACGCTTTCTTATACAAGTTATCTAAATTTTCAGCGGAAATAGAGTCCGAGTCAAGTAAAGTAAAGGGAATGAGACGAGAGGCGGTATCAAGAGTGGAGAGAGAAGAGGCCCCTATGATGAACTTGTAACATAAACGGAATCAGAAACAAACGGTGAAGGCGAGAATGAGGGTAAACTTAACAATAATACGAGCGAGTCCTCCGAGGTCTCCTGAGGGGCGAGGGGATGTTGATGAGGGTTCGAGTCGGCCGGGTCGAGCGTGCCGAAATGTAACAACGAATTATGACTGCTTCTATACACTATACAAGTACCAGAACTATCGGTCGAAATCCTGTTCAGCTACTGTATAACGCAGGGCAGTGGGAGTAGTGGGAGTAGGTGTTTTGTCCTTCGGAAGAACTTCTGGATGAGGCCACCGCGCTGCGAACTGGCTCCGGTCCGGCCCATACTACTTCTACATCACGGTACGTGCCCGTTGTGCGTCTCAACGTCATTTTCGTGGTGAGTGTCTTCCCATGTTATTTGTTGAGCTCTCTGCTACGATTACACACCCCACAGGCCCCACATATTACCGAAACTTCTTGACCATAGCCGCTCCCCTCCTTGATGACTCAGACACCGCACCCACGGTCACCCCACAGTGGAGGAATATCCGCGGGCTCAATCTTTAGGCGGGTGTCTCAACGCTAACAAGCAGTCACTCTAGCGACGACACGGCACGCCTTTCTTATGTGACGTGCTGCTCCACGCAGCAAGTTACAGTCATTCCGGCTAGCGCTACAATCTCGGTGGGTGCGTACATCACAAACCCCCATGCTAACTCAGACACGGGCAGCGACGATAACGAATACACAACCGAGTTATACAACGTGTTTTAAACGTCTTCGTCACTAAGAACGACTTGTGGCCCTCAAGGAATCAGCTGCGCCTCTTACGAGGCCTTCCTTCTACATCCCGTGACAGCCAATCCGTCTGCTCCTTCGGCCACATCGTCCGCCTCCCCGACGACCTCTCACCGCATTGCGCAGTACCAGTCTCGGGCCGGCTCTGACAGAACGACATTGGGTAAGTCTGACTATGATAGATCACGCTTGCTCACATCTTCATCGGTAGCATACCATCTGCAGGGCTTCGTTGAGCGCCTCGGTCACCATTGTGCCGAAGGCTGTTCGTTCGAACAGGTGGCCGACGGTTCACAGCCCAACAAAGGGCCGAGTTTGCTGCTAATTGAGATTCTCGTGAACAAAACCACAGCACCGAGGCATAGCAGCTTCGAGGACATTATATACTTCATTGGTGCGTGGTCAATGGTCTCACGAAAACTAATTCCTTTGGAGCTCACGCAACTCGTCAACGACACGCTAAAGCGACCACTTCTTCATCGAGGCCCAGGTACAACAGCTAAACGACCCCGTTGTCAGAAGGAGAATGCGTGTTCAATCGCCTGGTCGACTCACTCGCGTATTGGCTGCAGTTCCTAGATTGAGCGCGCGAGCGATGTTGGACACGACGGAGAAGAAGGTGTTTGGGTCCGGGGTGCGCAACGTGAATTATGAGCAGGTGCGAGCGTAGGGAAATGCCAAGTCACGACGCTTGGCAGCGCGATCTATCGCGATTCGGCGTGAAGCTTGGAAATGCGAAAAAAGAGATGCACACGTCGATCCTCAAGGCACGCAATGACCTATCATAGAGCACCAGTCGATTGACGGTCTGGTTGGGGGCGCACGATTCTGACGATGAGGATGGTGTACCTCTCACTCATTTCGCACTAGTTTTCACCGCATGTTATTTTTTCAGCGACCATAATGGAAGAAATGCGAGATGGTCACCCAAATCATCGCTTGTTGATACGCCATCGATCAGTATGAAGATCAAAGGTTGTCATGGCTGTAAGGTGCTATACTCGATAAAGACTAGACACGGGTTCGAGCACAGAGTAGCAAGGGGACACGGACTTGGATTTGGTCAACTTTCTCTTAGGCTCGGCTTCATGAACATCTTGGTGCTCAATGTCGCCAAACCACTGCCACATCTTTGGCCGCATCCGGTAATGCCCACAGCTTCGGTGTCGAGATTTAGTAGTATCCGTGTCCGGCATTATTGTCGTCTCTCATATATTAGCTTCAAGCTGACGGCCAGTACTACGTCAGTGCACAGGCTTGGATCCGACTTCTAACAGGTGAACGACAGCCCGAATGCGACTCGAACAACGCGACTCGAACACTGTTAGCTCCGAGTCTGCCCTCTCCACTTCTCGTCTGCACTTCTCGGGCAGTGTATATCGTGTTGTGGCTGCTCACAATCATAGAACACTTGGGTGTAAAACCCGGTTGCGCCGTGCCATCATTCATGGGCAACAAGACTCTTGGTCCAAGACCAGTCACGACAAGTACATTTTAGATCGTGTCGGATACGCTAATTGTGAGAATACAGTCTAAAGCAATATAGTGCCATAGAGTATGCAACCAGGTTGGGACATTCTCTTATTTGCTAAATGACAAGTCGAGTCCTACGGAATCCCGCTGTTGTGTCGATGACGGTCACAGGGCGACCAGACATCTGGCGAGCAATTACAAACTTCTCTACAGATGATGCCGGCTGGCCCTCTAAACAAATCAACTCAAGGGATGGCAACACTCCGGCGATCATCTCCATCGCGGTGACTTCTAGTGCAAGAGCGATGTCACGTGCGAACCCCCGTTTTACACGCAGCGTCTCCACGGTGGTGAATTGGCGGAGGAAGTCCAGCCATTGGACGTTTTCTCTACCCTCTGAATCGTCCTCCAATTCATCCAGGAGCTCGAGATGGACGACAGTGGAGAGTGTCGCGGAAAATTGACCAAGCACCTGGGCCATGTGGGAAACTGGCCAACCACTCGCTTCGCACGAGATCATAATAGCAGGGTGTCGATCCGAGCCTGGATAGTTCGTATGACGATACAAGGTAAAGTTGACCTCTCCAACGAAAAATCTAACAGGCACAGGCCTGAATGGATTTAACTCAGGGCCTACCGAGCGACGGACAAACTTGGAGAGTTGCGTAACTTGAGAGTCAACAAGCCAATTTAAGTAAGATATTTCAACCTGGACTAGTTGAGGGCTGTCGATTCGGGCGAGAAGGTCTTCCAGATACTCGTTAGAACCCCTGAATCGAAAGACACTGAGAGAAGGAATGTCAGTCCGAGTCATGGGAAGCGGGTGTATTCGATAGGGGTGGGAGGTGGCCGATTGGAATCTAATGGTAAAGTTATTGAGCCTGGGCAATGCGGCCAAACATGCAACCATCGCCTCGGGTGAAATGTAACCAGTCGAGGGTATACGGCAAAGTTTGAGGGTGACGAGGTGGTCACAGGTGGGCGAAAGAAGCGTTGGTAATGCCGGAAAGGGAATGCCGTGTAAGTGGATATACCGTAGACATGGTGCAGATCCTCCCAAGAAGTCAGCGGGAAGGGCCGGTGTATTTCCGCCATCCGAGATAATTTCGAAACGTTTCAGCACCGGAAACGGCTTCTGCATCACCGCTGCCATCTTTTCCAGCTGCGAATCTGTTACCACAATCCTGATACCACACAAACGATCAGGGTATTTGAGTGCAGCAATGAGATTGTCTTCATCGTTAGGCGTGAGGCTGCTCCCGGAATAGGAATAGGAATCCACAATGATAGGAAAGGCCGACCAAATGTCCAGGTTCCCGATCGGAGTTCTATGTGTGTAGAGAATTCGGAGATTGAGACGGCGTGGTGACGCAAATACGAGTTGTCGCCATCTTTGACATACGTGCACCAGCAAGTGCCATTTCCATATGTCGAGATATAAATAGAAGCTTCGATAGAAGTCAAATACATCAAGCAAGACATTGTCGGGGAGCATTTCGATAGTCGTCACATGTGTGTAACTCTCGTCTGCGCCACACAAACTTGGCAGGGAGGCTGGGAAATGACTGATTGGGGAGTAGCCGCGAGAATCCGGACAATCAGTCCAATTATATGGTAAACGAAGGCTTTAGACAAACTTCTGGGTGCTCATCTTGGTGCACGTTGATAATGTGTACAATTGGTTGAGCTCTGGGGGTCAAGGAGCTACTCTTATACTAGTTAGTACCAGCCTTATGAGTCGTAATCCAGTGCAGTGGTGGGAGATATCGGCTCTGCGACGCGTCCGTGACCAAGTTACCATCGCTGAATGTGACATGTGACATGTCTCTCAGGATTCGCAGCATCACGAAGCCGATGCTGACTCGGACACAGGTAGCGACAACGACGAATACCTCACTGTGATGTGTCCGAAAAGTCTTCGCGGCCGAGAAGGACTCGTGCACTTCGATGACAGTGGCTGTGCATCCCCCCTGGCTCCCATGATAGCCACTTCGCCTTCCCCTGCGACCACGTTTCCGCCTCCTGGACTGCCGCCCCCAGCACCACGCAGTACCAGTATCAGGCGCCGCCTCGGACCAAGCCCTCACGGAACAACTCGTGGGTCGGATCTTTGAGGGTAAGCTTGACTAGATCGTACTCGCTCACATCTTCGCCGCTAGTTCACCCACTGGCATCAGCTAAGAGAAGGGGCTCATTGAGCGCCTCGTACACCGTCGCATCGAAATTGGATCATTCGAGAAAGAAGCCTGTGACGGTCTCTGTCCTCGGGCTCATGCCCCAACCGGCGGCCGAGTTTTGCCTTTCCCTTGGTGAAATTGACATACTTGTGATTGTGCATATCACCACGGCCTGCGTCCTGGATGCGAGGCCAACTAGAAGTAGTGTCGTGACAACTAACTCTTTCGTAGCACACGCAATTTGCCGACGACACGTCGAAGCCAAGGTACAATAACTGAAGGAGTACATTACTAGATGGCTCCAGCTTCAATCACTGTAGGAGAATGCGTGTTCAATCACCTCATTGTTTCTCTCGCGCATTGGCTGCAGTTCCTGACCAAGATTAACCACACGAGCACTATCTGAAGACGACAGAGACACAGAAGGAGTTTAGGTCCGAGGTGGGTGCCGTGAGTTATGAGCAGGTACAGGTGTGGGTAAACGCCAAGTACGACGCGTGGCAGTGCGACATTCTATCGCGATTCGGCACGAGACTCTTAGTCGAAGACCTGGTCCATTTTTAGATTTGTGTAGACCTGGATGTGCAGATTGTGAGAACGCAATCTAAAGTAATATATATATTCGCCTACGTGTCTAAATGCGCGAAAGGGGTGATTAAAACAAGTTGATTGTAAACCACTAGTTACCATACTATAGAGTATGCGACCAATGTGGACGGACCAGTGCGGAACACACTCTTATTTGCTGACATAAGACTCGAGTTCTTTCTCGAAATCCGCTTTTGTGTCGGTAGCAGTTACAGGGCAACCAGAGCGCCGGCGGGCGGCGATGAACTTCTCCACAGATGATGCCGACTCTCCCTCTAAGCAAATCAGTTCGAGGGATGGCAACACTCCGGCGATCATCTCCATCGTGATGTCGTCCAGTGCAAGAGCAATGTCACGTGCAAGCCCCCGGTTTACACACAACGTCTGCACAGTGGTAAATTGGCGGAGGAAGTCCAGCCATTGGACGTCTTCTCTACCCTCTGGATCGTTATCCACTTCGTCCAGGAGCTCGAGATGGACGACAGTGGAGAGTGTCGCAGAAAATTGGCTAAGCACCTGGGCCATGTCGGAAACTTCAAGTGCCCGATCACTTGCTTCGCACGTGATGGATAAAATACAGTTCCCGTTCCAGTGCGGGTTTGCACTCTTCATGTCGAAGAAGACAGGGCCATCACCTGAAAATACAACACTCGCACTCCTGGGTGGGGTTATCTGTTGGCATACTGAGCGATGAAAGAACTGGGATAATTGCGCAACTTGAAAGTCAGCAAGCTGATAATATATGGAGATCCACTCCAGTCGAGGGCCATCGATCTGGGCGAGGAGGTCCTCCAAATATTCGCTAGTCCCCCAAAATAAAAATTCGGTCAGAGCAGGAAGGACAGTCCGTGTTACGGGAGGCGGGCCCAGACGACCAGGGTGGGGTGCATGCATGTTGAGTGAAAAGGTTTCGAGCCTGCGAAATGCGGCCAAAGACGCAACCATCGCCTCGGGCGAAATGTAACCGTCTGGGGGAATTCCAATACTGAGCCGGACGAGGCCAGTGGCTGACAAAAGAAGTGTCGGTAAAATTGGAAAGGGAATGCCATGTAGGTTGAATGACTTTAAACATGGAGCAGAGCCTCCTAAGAAGGGGGCGGGAAGGGCCGATGTATTTCCATCCGGCGAGATAATGCTGAGATACGCCAGTATTGGAAATGGCTTCAGCATCTCCGTGGCCACCCTTCCCAGCCGCGAGCTTGCTACATGAAGCGTGAGGGACCACACACGATCGGGGTGCTCAAGTGCTGCAATAACATTGTCCTCGTCGTTGGGTGTAAGGCTTCTCTCGAAATAAATTACGATAGGAATCGGTGGCCAGATACCGAGGTTCTTCCTAACGGGAGTTCTGTGGGTGCAGAGAATTCGGAGATGGAGACGGTGTGATGATGCAAATACGACTTGTCGCCATCTTTGACATACATGCACCAGGAAGTGCCATTTCCATGTGCCGAGAAATGAATTGAAGCTTCGATAGATGTCAAATATTTCAAGCAAGACGTTGTCTGGGAGCATGCTGATCGTAGTTATTTGTCTGTAACTATCGCCTGTGTCATACAAACTCGGAATGGACTCCGGACAATGGCTGTTTGGTGAGTAGTGGCGAGAATTCGGTCACGGTCAATCAGTCCCATAATATGGTAAATAAGGGCTTTAGACAAACCTTTGGGTGCCCATTGATAATGTAGACAACACCTGTGAAGACAAAGGAACCACTGTTATACTAACTTAGTACCGGCCCTGTGAGTCGTAATACAATGCAGTGGACGCAGTGGGATGGCGTTCTCGGATGCATCCTTCCGTGAAGTTACCTCTCAGTCACATGTGACATGTGATCATGTGATATGTCACTTATCCTCTAGTGTCCGCGATGAATACACATTACAGTCAAGATTATAGTACCGAAAGTTTTTGTGTACCCGCCCCCTCGTCGAGGCCCGCAATCTCACTGACTATTTTAATGCTGAAATTTTCAAGGGTTTCCACCCCTGTGACCACAGCGTGCTCGCACGGCTTGCACCCAAAGAGTGGAACGGTCCTGTAGTTTTTCTCACCAACATGCAGAGTCTTTCCGTCCATCTTACTTTGTCCTTTATTCGCGGTGCTAGCGAAAGCTCCCCAACATCCTGCAAAACCTCCAATACCGGAACTTTGCACCCTCGCCGATGGTCGATTATCGATCTTCTCCTGCCCTAACCCATCAACGGTGACCTTAGCCACTCGCCCCTTCCTTCGCCTACTTCCGCTTTCACAATTTCTGACTCAAAAAATGCATTCTTTATCAGAAATTCTCGAACCCTCGGCTGTGGGTTCCATGGTCAGCTCGGGCATCTCAGCCACGGTTACCCCTTGGTCAAGGAAAAATGCGGAAGCCCGCCAAGTCAAGATCCTTAACAATCGCCTTCACCTCCAGACGGGCCAACCTCCTCCGAAGGATGGTGGTGGACTCTCTTCGAGCGAGTGTCGACGCCTAGCCAATCGCTAACAAGCATTACTCTATCCGTGACATGCAGCAAGTTACAGCTTCGGGGTCACTTTGGATCCTGCGACTTCGATGGGTGCCTTTATTACGAAGCCGATACTAACTCAGACACAGGCGGCAATGATAACGAATACATCACCGGGTTATACGACATGTTCGAAAGCCTCGCGACCAAGAAGGACTCGAGGACATCAATGACATCGGTTGCGCCTCCCTCGAGACCTTCCTTCCTGCGATACATGACGGCTACTCCGTCTTCCCCTGCGACCACATTATCCGCCTTCCTGACTGCTGCACGACTCGGTACCGGTATCAAGCCGTCTCTGAAGACTAAGCAACTCTTTCTCAGCTAGATCACACCCGCTCACATCTTCACCACTAGCACACCTACCTAATCACGGCACCGAAGCCGGAGATCTAGATCAGAGACGCCGTATACCCTATTGGTGCGGAGCCAACTCAAACTGGTCTCGCGAAAACCAACTCCACACAAATTTCCGACGACATGCTGCGGCGACCATTCGTGCTCAAAGAGGCAAGGGTACGACAACTGAAGGATGGCTGCAGTTCCAATCACCGTGACCTTGAGGACGCTGCGATTCGCTGGCAGCTCCTAACCGAAATTGAGGGTGCACGTACTACGTTGGACACGATGGAGATGCAGAAGGGGTTTGAAGTGTGCGTCGTGGATTATAAATGGGTGCATGCGTGCGTCAACACCAAGTAACTTACGACGCATGGCATGGCGACATTCTGTCGCGATTCGGCGTGCTCGGAAACGCGATGAGGGAAATGCATGCGTTGACCCCCAAGGCACGCAATGATCAATCGAATGAGGATCTAGTTGGAGGCGCACGACGGTTCTGAGGGTGGTATACTTCTCATTCTTTTCGCTTATATGCACTGTCGAAATCTCTCTTTTGATGACAAGACCCTCTCATATCCTGCAGGGTTTTGGTGAGAAATACAGCAAGAACGTGAGGCCGCCAACCAATCCATCGCTAGTTGCAGTATGATGTAACTTACTGTACTCGTGGACGTGGGGCGTTGCACTGGATACTGCCAGTGTAAGCGGGAAAATAGCCTATATTGTTCTAAGAGTCGATAAAGTCAATGCACAGAAGTGGGTGCGCAAGGGTGCGCAGCTCTTGGGCTGGCTATTTCTCGGCTCCGACTCGGAGGGCTACTTGATGCTCAAGGTCGCCAAATCACCGCTTGGTGCATCTGAATGCCCACTGCACGGCTAAAAATGCAGGCGAATGACAGACACCCGGCCCCGAACGCGAATCTGAGCCTGTTAGCACCTCCCTCTCCTCTTTTTGGTGTCGCGTGCTGCCTACGCTTGCCGAACATTCAGGTGTAGAACTCTGTTGGGTCGTGTGGTGAGGGATGGCGACTAAGCTTGCACAAAATTCTATCTATCACAACAAGTCCACTGGGACATTCGTACAGACGAACGTATCATGACAAATGTGGTCTAAAGCAACATAACATATATTCGTCCGCATACATGGTCACCTCCTAAACGTTAGAGGGATGATTAGACTCACTTGATTGTAAAACGCAGGGTTATAGAGTACGCAACTGGTTTGGAATATCCTCTTGTCTGCCAACGTAGGACCTAACTCTTTCACTGTACTCCATGTATGTGTTGATGACAGTTATAGAACGACCAGAGAGCTGGCGGGTAGTGACGAACTTCTCGACAGATGATGCCGGCTGGTCCTGTAAGCAAATCAAGTCAAGGGACGGCAACACCTCGGTGACCATCTCCCCCGTGATGCCTTCCAGTGCAAGTGCAACGTGCCTCGCGAGCTGCCCATATACACGCAGCGTCTGCACGGTGGGGAACTGGTGGAGGAGATGCAACCATTCAATGTCGTCCGTACCCTCCAATTGACGATCTTCGTCGAACCCGAGCTCAAGATGGACAACGGCGAGGAGTAGTGTCGCGGAAAATTGAGTGAGCAGCTGGGCCATGTGCGAAACTTGCCAGTAAGTCCTTTCGGGTGAGATGTCAATCACACAGCCCGGGTTCAGGCCGAAGTTGACACAGGAACTTGAAATGGTAACCTCCGCATGTATGGATGGGGTCGTCCGACATACTGAGTAATGAATGAACTGGGAGAGTTGCGCAACTTGAAAGTCAACAAGCCGACCCAAGTAATCTACGGAAATATGCTTCAGTTCAGGGCAGTCGATCTGGGAAACGAGGTCCTCCTGATATTCGATAGTGCTCTTTATGTAAAAGATCCTGAGAGCAGGAAGGACGGTCCGCGTTACGGGAAGTGGGCGTATTCGATCCGGGCGGAAAGTGATCGACTGGAATCCAATGGAAAAGGATTCGAGCCTCGGCAATGCTGCTAAACATGCAACCATCGCGTCGGGTGAAATGTGGCCAGTCGGGGGTATATTGGTAAGTCCGAGGGAGCGGAGGCCACTGGCTGATAAAAGAAGCATTGGTAAAGTTGGAAAGGAAATGCCATGTAAGTCGAATGTCTGTAAACGTGGTGCAGAGCCTCCCAAGAATCTGGTGGGAAGGACCGATGTATTTCCATCCCGTGAGACAATGTCGAGATTCGTCAGCACCGGAAATGGCTCCTGCATCATCGTGGGCACCCTTCCAGACTGTGAGCCCGTTAGATTAAGCCTGACAAAGCACACGCGATCGGGGTGCTCCAGTGCAGCAACGACATTGTCCTCATCGTTAGGCGTAAGATTGTCCCTGTAGTAGTCCATAGTGATAGGAAAGGGTGGCCAGATACCGAGATTCTTCTTGACAAGAGTTCCGTATGTGCAGTGAATTCGGAGATGAAGATGAAGTGGTGACGCAAATACGAGTTGTCGCCATCTTTGACATACATGCACTAGTACGTGCCATTTCCATGTGTTGGGATAGACTTGATAGCGACTCGGAATATATGAATTATTTCGATGGAAGTCAAATATTCGAAGCAAGACATTGTCGGTGAGCACGTCGATTGTTGTCGGATGTCTGTAACTCTCATCTGTGCCACACAGAGTCGGCAGGGAGGCAGTACAAAGGCTAATCGGCGAGGAGCGGCGATAATTCAGTCAATTAGTTCATTAATATGGTAAACGAAGGCTTTAGACACACCTATGAGTGCCCATTGATAATGTAGATAATGGGTTGTTGGGATATAGCCCGGAAGATAATTATTAGATAATCGCCAGAACACCGCAATAGTTATTGCAGGGATAGGAGCTTGCGCTTCATTTGCACCCTCACGCGCCTGCTATTTCCAGTCTCCATCTCGCCTCGGAGGACGATTATAACTAGCCCTAATCCAGTCATGTGCAGTGGGAGGTGGCGTATCCCCTGCCCTGCACACACTGCTGTAAGTTAATGCTCATTCACGAAGAGGGCGATGTTCTCACATATAAATTTCTTGACATGGCCGTTCCCCTTCTTGACGACGAGCAAGAGGAAGGCAGCGACCCCGCGTACCTCAACTCGAGCGTAGACCAGTGGAAAAGTCTTGTGCTGTATGCCGTTCTCTAGCGAAGGGATGTCACCGACCATCCAGCACAATGGGACGTCTCACGCAGCAAGTTACAATTTCGGGGTCATTCTAGACACTGTGATTTCATACGCCACAAGGGCTGATGCTAACTCAGATACAGGCACCGACGACAAATACGCTGTCACAACATGTTTGAGAAGTCTTCCCGAACAAGAAGGACTCGAAGACCTTAATGACACCTGCGCTCTCCTCTAAACCTCACTCCCCGCCACCCATGACGGCTACTTCGTCGATGCGACGACATCGTCTGCCCTCCGACTGCCACCCCCGCACGACGCTGTACCGGTTATCAAGCCGTCTCCGAAGACCAAGTATTAAGCCCTCACGAAATAACTCTTGCTTGACTGGATCACACTGCTCATATGATCTTCGCCGCTAGCACCCCTATCTTCCAAGAGGAACTCGTTGAGCACCTGAGGCCCCATCGCGTCAAAACGGGATCAATCAAGCAAGTGGCCGATGACGCTTCCAAGTCGGACGCGGTCTCGGTTCTCGGGGCTCGTAGACAAACAAGAGGTTGAGTTTGTCCTTCCCTGACGTTCTCGTGAACAATCACAGCACAAAAGCCGGCGATCTTAATGCGTACGGCAACATCAGACACGTTGTATGCTTCATTGGTACTGAGTCAACCCGAACTAGTCTCGCAAAATCCAATCCCTTCGTGGTTCACACAATTCGCTGACAACACGTCGCAGCGGCCATTAGTGCTCAGCAATGCCAGAGTACAACAGTTGAATGACTTGTCGCCAAGTGGCCGCAGTTCCGGTCACCGTGGGACCTTGGTGCAGAATACGTGTTGAGTCGCCGAGGCGATTTACTCGCACTTGGCAACAACTCCTACTGTAACCAAGATTAAGGGTGCGCGTACTACGTACGACTTGTGGCAATGTGACACTCTATCGCAATTCGGCCTGCTTGGAAATGCGATGACGGAAATGCACACATCGATCCTCAAGGCATGCAATTAACAGTCAATTGATAGTCTAGTGGGCGGCGCACAACGGTTCTGAGGGTGGTGTGCCTCTCATCCCTTTCGCTTATTACATTAGATGTCGCCACTTATTCTTCTTCTGCTCTGTACTGGCGAAATCTCCCCTTTAATGACACGACTCCCACATATCCTACGGAGTCTTCCTGAGAAATACTACGACACGATTGAGGCGGCCAACTAATCCATCGCTTGTTGCGTCGTCACTGATCGGTATGAAGTACTGTAATATGGAGACTGCTACTAGTAGTGTATAGCGGCTTCACGAAGAATGGAAGTGGGGCCAAGCGAGAAAATGACCCTAATACGGTTCGAAGATTCGATAAATTCAAAGCGCAGAGTAATGCCAGTGGGTGGACAAGGGCGGCCAACTATCTCTCGGCTCCAATTCTGGTCCATTTACCCACCAAACCGCCGCCGCTTGACGAAATTGGCGCATCCGAATGCCTACAACTCGAAAATTTAACACCGATTCTTTTCTCTCGTTGTCTCAGGTTTTCTCACATCTTCGACGAGGTTTGAGTTGATTGCACGCCGGTGCACAGGCTTGGGTCCCACTTCCAATAGCAATCAACAACGCAGCTCCTCGTCTGTCTGCACCCTCTCCCCTTTCAGTGTCACGTATTTTGTATCTTGGTTTCTACTTACATTTGATTCAGGTGTAGAACTCTGCTGCGCCATGCTGTGACTGACGGCCGACCAAGCTCACACAAAAGTATTAGTCCAAGACACCTTACAACACCGTCAACAGGTCCTTGGTTGAAGTCCACAGACGTACGTATCGTGACAAACGTGGTCTAAAAGCAACATAAATGTATTCACCTGCATGTATGATCGTCTCGGACGTCTCCCACAAGTCTCCTGCGTGCTCCTGAGGAATTAATAGAGCTGTTTTATTGTGGAATGTTGCCGGGTTATTGAGTACGCAACTTGTATGGAACATCAGCAAAACAAAAATTGACTGGCCATGACTAGGGGGAACTAGCTCCTACCATTTTTGGATGTCATTAGTCGTGACTAGTGCTCCGACATGATGTATTAGCCAACGCCGCAGGATGCGAGTCTTTCAGCGTACTCTATGTATGTGTGGATGGCAGTTACAGGGTGACCAGAGAGCCTGCGCGCAGTGACGAACTTCTCAACAGATGACGCCGGCAGGTCCTGTAAGCAAATTAAGTGAAGGCATGGAAACACTTCGGTGATCATCGACCCTGTTGCGTTTCCCAGTGCAAGAGCAACGTCCGCCGCGAACTTACAAGATACAAACAGCGTCTGCACGGTGGGGAATTGGAGGAAGAGGTGCAGCCATTCAACTTCAACATCGACCACGCCCTCTAATTGGTATTCGCGGAGATCGAGATCGAGCTCAAGGTGGACAACAGTGGAAAGTGTCGCGGAAAATTGGCCGAGTACCTGGGCGATGTGCGAAGCTTGCCAGTGTATCCTTTCGTGCGAGAGGATAGTCACACGGTGCCTGTCCCAGAGCGGGTAGTTTGCACCGTTCATGTCGAAGGTGACACCGTCACTTGAAAAGGTGACTTGCGCATGCCTGAGTGGGGTTAACTCGGGGCCAAGTGAGCGATTGACGAACTGGGAAATTTGCGCGACTTGAAAGTGAAAAAAATCATTCGAGTAATCTACGAAGATTCGCTTCAGTCGAGGGCCGTCTATTTGGGTGATGAGGTCGTCCAGATACTCGATAGTACCCTTGAAATCAAAGGAAGTGAGGGCAGGAAGGACCGCCCGCCTTACGCGATGCGGGAGTATTCGATCAGGGTGGGGAGCAACCGATTGGAGTTCAATGGAAAAAGTCTCAAGCCTGGGCAATGCGGCTAAAGACGCAGCCAATGCCTCAGGTGAAATGTAACCAGTCGGGGGTACATTGAGACTTAATGTGATGAGGTCACTGCTGGACAGAAGAAGCGTTGGTAATGTTGGAAAGGGAATATCGTGTAGGTCGAATGTCTGTAAACACGGCGCAGAGCCTCCCAAGAATCCGGTGGGAAGAACCGATGCACTTCCATCCCGCGAGAAAATGACGAGGTGTTCCAGCACTGGAAATGGTTCCTGCATCACCGTGGCCACCCCTTCCCAACTGTGAGCGTGTTACACTAAGCCTGACGAAGCACACACGATCGGGATGCTTCAGTGTAGCAATGACATTGTCCTCATCGTTAGGCGTGAGTTTTCCCTCGTGATAGTCAATAGCGATAGGAAAGGGTGGCCAGATACCGAGAATCTTCCTGATAGGAGTTCGGTAGGTGCAGAGAATTCGGAGATGGAGACGGCGTGGTGACGCAAATACGACTTGTCGCCATGTTTGGCACACATGCACCAGTACGTGCCATTTCCATGTGCTGGATTTCAACTTGTACACACTTGGATAATATGAATTGCTTCGATAAAAGTCAAATATTTGAAGCAAGACATTGTCGGGGAGCATGTTGATCGTTGTTGCGTGTCTGTAACTCTCGCCTGTGCCATGAAAACTCGGAAGAGAGGCTGGACAATGGCTGATTGGCGGAAATTCGGTCAATCGTTCGGTACACGAAGGCTTTAGACGAACCTTTGGGTGCCCATTGCCAGTGGTAGGAGCGAGCGAGTGAAGAGCGCTTCTCGGTTCGGACCTTGTAGGCGGCCCGGACCTTGGACTGAACATAGCGCACTCGTCCGTCGCCTTCTCTTTTCTCCTTTGTTCCGTGCAATGAGTCTCCTGCGCACAACTCGATGCATGTTCAGAAGGCGAAATACTGTCGCGCACTTCCATCTCTCACCAGCGTGGTGGGCAGCTCGAAAAATACTTCAGCGGTTCAAACTCGCAGACATCGGAGAGGGCATAACAGAGTGCGAGGTGATCAAATGGTATGATTGTCAATTTTACGAATGGTCTGCTACGCGATGTAGCATTCATGGTCTCCATAGGAGTACGACGCGAGAGACGCAGATAGGGGGACATGCTTAATACTCCATTGTCAGGCTTCATTTCTCGTTTCAAACTCTGATGTCCGTGCGTTCCCCACAGGAACGTATCCCCCCAGTCTTCCGTCAGCGCCTTTGACCCGCTCTGTGAAGTCCAGAGCGACAAAGCAAGCGTCGAAATTACGAGCCCATTCGACGGTACTGTCAAGGAGATCCTCGTGCAAGAAGGGCACGTTGCCAAAGTTGGTGATAGCCTGTGTATCATCGAGACCGACGAAGACGCATCGGAGCATTCAGATGTGCCTACTTCCGCGTCTCCTGCAGACCAGGAACAGAGGCACGATGCGTCGAACCCACCAGCTGGGTCAGAGGACCTTCGGGTAGCCCGCCGTCCACACCCACTTGACCCGAACGACCCGCCAGCACCGGCGTCCAAGGTTTCTTTACATCAAGTAACGCCAAATAGTGCGCCGCGGGCAGACGTGCTTGCCCTCCCCGCAGTACGCCACTTGGCGCGGCAGAGCGGAGTGGATATCGCATTGCTTGTCCCGGGTAGCGGAAAGAATGGACGCGTCGAGCGCGTGGATGTGGAACGGTACCTCGCTCGTGAACAATCCGCGGGCGAGCAGCTGTCTACACTAACTCATAAAGAACAAGACGTTGTCGTTGAGCTGGGACGGACACGGTACGGAATGTGGAAGGCGATGGAAAAGGCGCGTAAACAAGTCCGTTCTCTTCCTGTGTGGTTTTTTTACGATTCGCATTTCCTCCAGAGTTTGGAAATCCCACATTTTGGGTGAGCGTTCTCATCCAGAGAAGCCGTGCGCTGCTTATATGCGTCTAGCTATACAACCTCTCTTGATCTTACTGCGTTGCATAATATTCTTCCCATTCTCAACGCGAACATACCCCAGCACTATCTTCCACCATCACAGGAACAATCTGCCCCGCCTCTCGTCTCTGCCTCAGCGTTCTTCCCGGTACCCCAAGTCCATGCCCCGCCCGCGTCAGGGACCTATGACAAGTTAACCTACCTCCCTATCCTCCTCAAAACCCTTTCCAAGGCCATGCACTCCTGGCCACTTTTCCGCTCCTCCATCACACCCGGCAGCGTCCCAGACGGCCAAAAGCCAACGTTAACCGTGCGCCCAAATTCGGACATCTGTGTAGCGCTGTCGACGCCGACGGGGCTATACACGCCGACGGTCCGTGCCGTGGATAACCACTCCGTCTACAGCCTCGCCTCGACCCTCCGACACCTTGCGCATCTCGGGCGGCAAGTGCCCAACGCGCTCACGCCTGCCGAACTCCCGCGGCGCGGCGGGACCCTCACCGTGAGCAACATCGGGGCCATTGGCGCCGGTGAGGGCGCGATGCCCCTGCTTGTCCCCGGCGGCGGCGTCGCGATTGTCGCTCTGGGCCGCGCGCGATGGACGTGGGATGTCGAGCGGGGCGACGGGGCTGGTGAGCGGAGGCTGAAGATGGTGGTCAGCTGGGCGGCGGACCACCGTGTCGTGGAAGGTGCGGAACTCGCTGCGTTCGTGGAAACGTGGCGTGGGTATGTCGAGCAGCCGGAACGGATGATAGCTGAGGGCGTTTGAGGGCGATCAGCCGTGACATCAACCATGTACAGTAAACTACAGCCACCTGCAACGTATCGAGACGGTTCGTGATCTGAAATGCGCGTCTCTCCGGTGCACGGAGTCTCTCACACCTTTTGGCCGTCGGTCGGGTAAAGAATCCACGACTGGGCCCTCCGCGTGCCGTGATGCCACCACAGTCACGGTACCAATCTGAAACGTCTCTGTATGGTTGTGGCCGCACGACGATCTCGAGTCGCACGGTACGTACCAGTAATATTCTTTTACTGCGAATTTACTGTAAGCTATAGCTTGCGAGGACTGCCACCGACTGCGCTTCTCTTCTTTTTGTCCTAATCATTCAATTTTTTTTTTCATTGGCGATTTTATTTTTATTTTTATAGAAGCCAATCCCCCATATTTTTTACGCCTCCCTAGCACCGCAGCCGTCCTCGGTCCCTTCCATACAGTAATACTGGTTGTAACGGTGATGCCCTGAGTGGTACCATTCCACAAGTGTCTAATACACTTCGGTAACAAATACCCGTAGTTTTGGCTGCTACAAATATTGCACCATACTGTAGGTACGGAAGCTCCCAGGCGCCAGATTCGAGTCCGTCGAACCACCCTGGATGCCGTTGGCTTGCTTCGCTTGGGCCGCTGCTTCACCTTCTGCGCAATTATGTTATGTATGAAGCAGAATGGGGGTAAGTGAACCGGCAGAAGGGGAGCGATACCACCATGCTTGAAGGCTGGACCCATGCGACCGCTCGGATTATGCACGGTTAGTAGAGGGTGTGCAGTACTTGGCGCATACGTACGGTATCACCGGCAGGGCTGCGTCGCTTCAGGCTAAAGTCGACCCTGACGGGCAACAAGGAACCCCAGTGTAGCTCCCATGTCGAAAAAGGGGGTAGTCCTTGGCATGTTCTCCGCTAAATTAGATTCGTTCAGGTCCGTCAACAAGACTGCAATCAACTCGTGGTGCATTATAGTATCCCCCGGAATTGGGTGAATTGCAAGTAGGACAACACAATCGTCGAATGCAACAGCGATCCGTGCAGGGGCCACGGACCCGAGAATTCAAGCTTCAAGCTTCAAGGACTGTCGGGCGTTGCGACTACTAAACTGTAATTCGTTAAATGACGTCATCCAGTAACGTACTCACTCGATCATCGCTCTGTTCACACGCACTTCTTCTCACGGGAGTGTTCCGCAAAGACCAACTTAGCCCCGTTCTCAGTCTGAGGGGACCCTGGTAACGTATAAAAACAAATCAGAAGCGCCCACGCCGATGCCAATTGCGATCGCACAAAGAACAATGCACTGACAACCATAAGGGGCTATAGCTATCAATCGAGGACGAGAGTTGGCTTGCTTTTATCCCAAGTTTTATCCACGTTCCTGGATTGATGTTCTTATAGGCACCATGAGACACGAAGAACTGAATGGTAAAGACTTGAACCCACTTAGGATAGAACCGAAATCGTAACACCTTACTACGACTTGCTGTAAAATTTACGTTACAGTAAAAACCAGTTTCTTGGGCGTAGACTGCACATAGGTTACTGAATCGAGTTGGAGACCATTTGAGCATACCCAGGCGACGTGTTTACGGCTAGTCTTTAGATAGGCACCTGCAATAACGAGCTTCTCTCTCTATGGTCAACAAATTATCTCGTAATTCCTACTCTTGTACATGTTTTTAAATCAAAAAGTGCATGTACTGTACCGTACGCGATTCTGATCTATGAATATGTGGTCCCTGGAATAATAACAACAGCAAAAAAAAAGCAAGTGAACTATAGATACCCCAGATAAGATACGTAGCTTCGTCCAGCTAGCCTCACGAAGAGCAGCACGCAGATCTGTGTGCCTTCTTCTGCGTACTTCTGTGGTCGCCAAGATGTACTGTGCTGCCGTTTCCAGCGGGGTCGGTCACTTCCGCACGGGTCTCCTCCCACTCCCAGCGCATGACGACGCGCTGCGCGATATACGCGAACACATCTGGCACGCCTGCGCCCGTCTTAGCCGAGGTATAGAACAGCTTCGGCCCGCGTGGCGGACGGCGCTGCATAGACCGCGCCGTTGCGTACCGCGCCGGGGTGATAGTGGGGGCGGTGGACGTCGACAACGTCGACGTCGAGCGCGAGAGGCGCGCCCTGTGCGCGTGAGGGAGCGGCGACGGGGACGAGGACCGCGAGTGGGCGAGCGGGGAGGATGGCGCGGACTCGTACGGGTCGCCGAGGTCGGAGAAGGAGGACCCAGCGGTGTGGAAGGAGGTAAAGCCCGTGTGCGTCGAGCTGATCGTGCCGTTCTGCACGGGGTTGAACCGCGAGCGCGACTTGGACGGGCGTTTGTGGTGGAGCGCGTGCAGGTCGATCGAGGGCGTGCGCGGAGGTGCCGCGATGGCAGCCGCTGGGGCGGCCTCGCTGTCCGCTCTGGGAAGGAGGCCGGGCGCGGGGACAGCGCCTGCGCGAGTCTCGTCGACAAGGACGATGTCCGCCCCATCCGCATCCATATCCGCGTCTGAGCCGGCATTCCCGTTCTCGTGCAAACCGTTTTCGTCGTCTGAGCCGCTGGCCACACGGGCAGGGACATGGCCCGTCATCCAGCCCAGGTCGTCCTTTGGCGTTTCGGGGCTGCTGGATCGGGACTCTGAGGGAGGGACGAGCTCGTCGATGAAGCGCAGGGCGATGCCCTCTGGGACCGCGGCGCCCTCGGAGCCGCGTACGAGGTCCGTCTTGTTTCCGACAATCACGAGACAGTAGTCCTCCATGTCCTCGTCGGGGAGAGGGGCATGGGCACGGAACTCAGACCACCACCGGGTGAGGGCGTGGAGCGTTGCGGGGCGATTGACGTCAAACATGAGGACAGCGGCATCTGCACCACGAAAGAAGGCAGAGGAAAGTGAAGAGAAGCGCTCTTGACCAGCGGTATCCTGTCAGGGAGCCGAGTGAGCGACGATGAAACAGGAGTAACCGGGTGGAGGGACTGACCCAGATTTGGAGAGTGACGGACTGTTCTGAGTCGGAGTGATGGGGAACCGTCTTTGCGATGAAATCGGCACCAATGGTTGCGCGATATCCGGCCGAGAACCCACCAGAGACGTACTGAGTTGGTGTTAGCAAACACTGAGTAAGCCAAAAAAATCCTTCCCGCGTGCGCACCTGGCCCCGGAGGCTTGTCTTTCCCACTCCAGAGTTTCCTATGACGACGAGCTTGACCGTGCGCATGTTGCGTTTAAATCAGAGAGTAAAAGTTATGGTCTAGGTGAGAACATAAAATGATTCCGTGGGTTGTGTCGATGATGTCGTTTGTGGATTCGGGGCTCGCCACAGAGATCCGGCCCTCTCACCGCGCCGAGACGGACGCTCGTGTGATTACTAACTGCCATTGTCTGCCAATGAGCAACGCAGCAGGGCCAACCACCGACTCTGGGTCCTCGTTGCCGTCAAGCTCACTGTCGCCTTCCGAAAATAGGATATTCAAGAAATGGCGCAAAGAGTTTTCCTTACTCACCGGTTATGGTATCGACCCGGGCGACCGCGTCTTCACCATCAACCGTCGTAACTGCGAGCGATGGAAGAAGGACCTCTTGAACTACAGTACGTACCTCGTCTGTTCCGTTTCTCATTTCCCCTTGCTTACAGGTGGCATAGGCCCGTCGATACAGTTCATGTTCAAGCATCTCAAGAACGCAGGTGCCAACGCCACGCCAGCTCACTTCCCTTGCATGCCATGCGACCTCACTCATTCTGGCGGGTTCTCCCCCGACGCAGGCGCAGTCGTGCTTTGCCAGGGAAACTTTCTCAATAAAAAGCACATGGAACATACCATCGTACACGAACTCGTGCATATGTACGATCATGCAGTCTTCAACGTGGATTGGAATAACTTGCGGCACCATGCGTGTAGCGAGGTGCGTTGGTAATACGTCATCCTACAGCCAACCCCTTACAGATATTCCGTACCCACTACCCCCCCCCCCCCCCAGATTCGTGCAAATAGCCTAAGTGGAGATTGTTCCTGGGGACGTGAGATCCAGCGCGGAATCCTATCCTTCTCCAAGCAACACCAGGTACGCCCGACCTTCTTCCGTGTGCGTGCCAAGCTAGAACTACATCGCAGACCTGCGTTCGTAGGCGTGCCGTGATGTCTGTCATGGCCAATCCGAACTGTCCGGACAAGGAATCAGCCGAGCGTGCTGTGAATGAAGTCTGGGAGAGTTGCTTCAACGACACACGACCCTTTGACGAGGTACGTCTGATCGGTATTACTCATATCCTTACCCTACCATAGTAACACGCGTCCACAGATATATTAATAGGTTACCGCGATACTTGACGCTCGACGCCGAAAGAGTGATGTCCAATTACTCGATCAGAGTCAGGGGTAGAAGTTGGGCGGATCAACTAGTTGGGTGCTACGTAGGGTTCTGTACCCCAAAACCATTGTCATTACTCTCGACATCTTGCAGATCTGTGCAAACACCATTGCGGAACTGTCTGCCCGGAGACCGTTGCTTATAGCACAGAGCACAGTTTCTGTCTGAAGGCGATGCACGAAAGACCTTTGTTTCCGGTACTGTACGGTACTGTATCTCTGGAGGTACGGTAGTATGGACATGGGCCACATGGCAAAAAAAAAAAAGGACGCGCGCTCGGGGCCGGGTCGGTTCGACTCGGTTGCCGTCCTATCACTGCTAAGATAGCGCCATTTTTACACGTAATTTCGGCCATCGTTTGGTTCAATGTGCCGGAGATCAAGAAAGGTTTAGGAAACCTGAACACTAAGTTAGTAAAGTCACCATCGCACTCAACGTTTCAAACTTCCCAGTGAAACATCAATGAAATTTAACCACTTGAGGACGCACGCGACATTCTTAGTTGCGGTGAGTGTGGTCTTTGCACAACTTCCATGACGATTGGTGGCGTTGGCAGATCGACAATACATCACCGTCAGACCGGCGGTTGGTACCATTCACATAGTATTCACATGCAGTCATTGTAACAGTAGTACCATAGCACAGTACCAGAACGTGGTGGCCCCCGTACGGTATCTTCTGGGTTTGGTACAGATAGACAGATGCCCTGCCAAGTGTCTTGATTAGTGGAATTGAATCTCACAAAAATAGGATAGCTGAAATGGAAAATGAAGAGTGCTGTTGCGAGCCATGCCGGCATGGTGTCAGTGGTGACAAGGAAAAAGATTAGAACGAAGAGAGGCCGAAAAGGGGGGGCCTCACCGTACAGCGAGTCATATCGAATGGTAAAGAATACTTACAGTACAGTACAGTATTATATCCGGGCCATGCAAGCGGTCGATCAGGTACACCGCCAATTTGCCTGAGATTGCCTGAGATTACACCTTGGATTACACCGCTAGTAAAACGGTGTCGGTGTTTGTCGGAGTATTATGTAAAGGTGCTAAATGTCTAATTTGATTTAACCGAGCGTGGGCTTGCCGATATCTTGCCTTGTGCCATGAACACGGTCGACGTCAACGATTTTGGGAACCAATCCGTGTCTACGGGACCACGGATCTCGTATATACCCGTTGTTGTGTACATGCTACGGGAACCCCACACCCCAGATATCGTCTAATGCATTCTTCAGACCTTCGCATCCAAGCTCGCACCTGTGGGTGGCACTACATGATAGTGACTTGGAATATTGAATCCTTCAAAAGAAAACTTCGCTGTTGTGGACGTCATCCGCCAAACTTAAGGGCCGTTTTAGCTAAACGAATGAATGGATCTAGTCTTTCTCTGGGCGGGCGGTATTTGATAAAGGAAAACACCTCTCACGGAACTCACCCTCGTAAATCTGCAAAAGGTGGGTTGCTACTGTAATTGGTTGTCAGGAGGTGCTGACGGGTCAGTGACGGCTTGACCTTGACCCCACAGGAGGGGGCCCAGCCTCATGAAGGGCACCGCGGTGTTCCTTACGTCTATAAAAGCTGCTATCTCATCGAGTCTAACCTGACAGTCCCCTCACCCCCCCCCCCCCCCCCCTCTCTTATTTTTATTTTCAGAAACCCCTTATCAGACGTCTCATCTCCTCCCACCTACTTTTCTGTCTAGGTAGAACGTTCAGCATGAGACCCACACAAGAGCTCGCCCAATCCACCTTGTTCACTCAACGGTGTGAGACTCTTTCTATCTCTGATAGAGTCAAGCTTTCGTATGAACGCGCCAAGGCAATCGGAAAAGCGTACGGTATGTGCACTGACTCACCCTTTGCAAGTGTATCGCCTCACCGCCGAATGTGAACAATAGCATTGACGGTCGAAGACATACTCTATCTCTCCCCCAAGTTTTGGAATATGCATACTGATCCTATTGCGTGTATCGATGGAGCGGCTGAGACTCTCCTGACCATCCAATACAACCTCTGTGCCGGAACCTTGGCAACATACGTGAAAGGACGACCTGATCTTGTCCCTCTTCTTAAGAACGTACTCGACTTCGAAGTCTCGTAAGTGTACTTCGTAGCGCTATCTACTAATTCTTGTGGCTTATCTACGTTTTTCAGCGGCCAGTTTTGCCTTACAGAACTTGGCCATGGGTTAGACGTTTTGCACATGGAAACAACGGCGACGCTACTTCCTGATGGATACTTCGATCTTCATACGCCGTTAGAGCGAGCAGCCAAGTAAGGCATCTCAGCTTCAATCGTAATCTATCCGTTGTTTAAGGCACTCAGGTACATGCCGCCAACCTCGCCTGTTACTCCCGGCTTTCGATGCTTATCGGTCGTATTCGCCCGAACCGTCGTGAACGGGGAAGACCATGGCATAAAACCATTTGTCCTCCAGCTTCATGACGGTCAGTTCATGACTCCTGGTGTTTCAATTAAGTACGTCAGTCGTAGTCGTCAACTGTTCGAAAACTCATACTTTATCTAGAGTTTTGCCCCCACGCGGCGGGTCGCGTCCTCTCAACCACTCGCTGACTTCCTTCGACCACGTACGACTCCCGCCAACGGCTCTTCTGGGTAGCATAGAGAAACCCAAAGACCCTCGATCGTCGTTTTTCGAGAAGATAAACCGTGTCGCCGTCGGAACTCTGGCACTAAGTTCGCTCTGCATACCCTCGTTGCAGGTCGCGTCATACATCGCTGCGCGCTATAGCCTCCGACGGACCATCGTCGACGCAAGTGGGGTACAGAAGCCAATCATGTCCTTCCAGACGCAGAAGCAGCCGATCCTCACGGCGCTCGCACAAACCTTCGTGTTTAGTGCTATGCACAAGCAGGCCGTGGCGTGGTTCACAAACCCCAAGCAGGACCCGCGCGTGCGCCACGCTGTCGCGACAGTGCACAAGGCGGTCGTTGTCCAGGCCTCGCAGACGGCAAATCTTGTGCTCGGAGACCGCTGCGGTGCGCAGGGCCTATTTGAAGCCAACCAGTTCTCCGCGTTGCACGTACGTGCCTTAGCTCTTTTTGTTTTGGCGCCTCCACCCCTCTGACACCATCTCTCCATCCAGTCTGATATACGCGGCATCGCAATTGCCGAAGGCGACCTATTGGGAATTTCCATTCGTACGTAGTGCACACCCTTTCTGCCATCGTGCATCGCTCACGTTCTGCTATCATAGGCCTCGCATCGGAGCTCCTTCTCGGACGCTACGCCCTCGAGCCACCACGCTACCCGGACTCGCTTCTCGCGCGGCATGAAAGCGGGCTCTTCTCCGAGCTCCGCGCCGTGCTTGCCGCGGCGCCAGGCCACCGCAGCACCACGTACGACCGAGAGGTGCTCCCGCACTCGCTGCCGCTGGTGCTGGCGATCGGCCACCGGATTGCCTACGATGCGGCGCGCGCGGCGCAAGTCGACGCCCCGCTGCTGGACCTGTTCGAGGTAGCGGCGGTGATGCAGGACGAGGCGTGGTATGTCGAGAGCCTGGGCATATCTCGGGCTGAGCTGCGCAGGCGCGAGGCGCACGCAGCTCGAGGCGGTCTTTGCGCGCCTGGAGGAATATCTGGTGAGGATGGATGTCGCGCCGTATGTCGTGGCGCCGATCGTGTCGGACGAGAAGTGGGAGCAGTTCTTTGGGACGCTGCCAACGCTTTCTGAGAGCCGCGCGGTACAGGAGGATGGAGTGGCGAAGAAGGTCGCAGCAGCAAACCCGCTCGCTGAGGGCGATATCCTGCCGAAGATCCCTGGAGAGTGGGACACCACTCTGCCAATGGTACATGGAGTGGGCATCCCGGTGATGGTCTGAGGCTACGGTATCCAATTCCAGTTTTCTTGATACCGGCTGGCGGAATTGACGAGCTTAACTGCCAGGGCCATGAGTGCAGTGTTGTACAGTATGTATAGTTTTGACATTTGTTGAAGGGTGCTTGCAGCTCCCTTTTCGTCACGCTCCGGGATATATTTATGGTACCCTATCATCAGGCTCTTTGGATCTTGTTTTCTTGTCATACAATATTGGGATTATTTGTTTTTCCGGTTCTCATCGTTTGCACACAAAAAGATTAGATCACCCTGTCTTCCAAGTGGGAATTAAGTAAGCAACCTTGACATTCGTCAACTTTTTTTTTTGTGGTATTCAGGAGCTTCCTGAGTGTGAGCTTACTTGCAACACCAAGAAAAGCTGAAACCTCGACTCACTTCAACAAGAGTACGGAGTACTACTACAGATGGTGGTAAGCAACAACAAGTAGTCCAATGAAGTTAATAAACACCTTAACTCCGTCATGGTAGAACCCATGTGAACGTGTGCCATAAGTTTTGCTCGACGGCTTCATCTCCCTGTGTGAGCGTCCCCATCGTCTCGAGCATCCTTCCCAATTCGATGCTCCGTGTAAGAGGCTCCCACAGATACTTCCATCATGGGGGGGGCCCTTGTGACCACATTAGACGTACAGGCTGAGTCTTTCAAAAAGGATATTCTGATAACCATGCCGAAATGTTTTCTCACGAAAAATATTTGCAGGATCCCTAGATAACTATTTAATAACTGCAGTACATATTTGTGAGATACCATACTGAACTATGAACCGCGTCAAATTTGGAGGCCAGCCGTAGCTGTAATCACGTGTGCTTTCCTTTCCTGCAACTTCCTTTTATATCCCGACCTCAGCGCGGATCTAGACATTATGCTTTCTAAGGAGAGGCGGTCTTTGCGCGCCTGGAAGGAGTATCTGGTGCGGATGGATGTGGCGCCAATCGTGTCCGAGTCGGACGAGAAGTGGGAGCATTTCTTCGAGGACGCTACCAATGCTTTACAGAGAGCCGCAAGAGAGGAGCGGCGAAGAAGATCGCGCCAGTGCCGTCCATTGAGAGCGATATCTTGCCGAAGATCCCTGGAGAGTGGGACACCGCTTTGTCAATGGTACATAGAGTAAGTTAGGCGTCCCGTTGATGGGCCTGAGGTTACAGTAAGTTATCGGCCTCCCATCTGGTTTTCTCGATGTTGGCTGGCGGACTTAGAACTGCCAGGGTCGTGAGTACATTAATTTTGACATATTCCAAGCAGTGATTTCTACCAAAAAGAAACATAGGTAGCTGAGAAGAGGACAGATAGTAAGTTCCAGGAGCCGTTGCCGACCTAATTGCACGGCCCCGCTAGAAGACGGTCGTTTCAATTAAAAGTGAACGTCAAGAATGTCGATCGAACGATCGAATGTTCTTCAGTAGAATGTTTTCGTTACGAGACGTGAGCGACGTCTGCAATGATGAATGGGTAACTTCGTTTTCTCATCGCAGTCCTTGTCGCAGTTGTCCCAGGAACCGAGGTTCAGGAAATCGCTATTCAAGTCGTGTTGCCAAAATCGTCGTCATCACAGCCTGAACTTCGCTCGAGCCCTACAACAAGAAAAAGTGCTTCTCGATGACAACGGTACGCGACAGCCTCAGTGAGCAACAGTAGACGGTGTCATATGTCCGGTATGCGTAGGAGTGGACTCTTCGAAGAGGATCCAAAGGCTCGCCGTTAATCAAGGAGACGACGAGGGAACTCGTCCTCGACGGTATCCATAGTGCCAGTATGAACAAGAGAACCCAAGACTCGAACAACGAGAAGGTGTCACGGTGGTGGCTGTCAGGTGTTCAGTGCGAAAGCTGACAGCAGAGGAAAACTGACTTCAAGTTTCAAGTTATTCATGAATTTTACGTCGAGGGGCACCAGTGAAAACACATGCAGTGCGCTGACATATTTTGCGCGCGTCAACCACATTTGACCCATCCCAGATGAGTCAGCTGGGCAGTGTCTTGATGGTTTGTCACTAGGAAAATTGCTCGCCGTAGACGCCAAGATATTTCATTTCACTCGGTAGGATGAGCAATTCCACGAGCCTGATCATGAGAGCGGACTCCAAGGCAGACTCGGAAACGACTCGGAGGAATTGCTGTCACGAATCACGACGAGCGTAACGCCACGTTTTGCTTCGTTTGTCTAGATGAGGACAAAGACTACGGAATCCCTTGACAGAATCCAAGCAGTGCAGCTCGTGATGGGCCTGTCGGCGAAGTTCATATCTCCCAGGCACCATTAGCGCCTCATGTCTTCCCACTGCAGGGTCTCCAGGGAGCAGAGAAGCCTCCGCAAATAGAACGCTGATGAGCTACGTATACCCAGCTTCGAGCCGTCGTGAGACGTGTATTTGTATTTCCTTCGCTACGTTCACGAGATCCGTGGGACTATGGAAGTAGGGGACATTACAGTATAAGTTATTAACCTGTTCCTAAGCACGCACGCAATGTGCGACAATCTTCTTTTCCACTTTCTCGAAGCACACGCCGGTGATCCTTGAACATGTGGCGTGATAAGAAACCTGTAGCGCTGCAAGTAGTCTGGGGTGTCAGGCGATTTAGTAATGCCATTGCATAGTCTGGCTTGGGTACTGTGTGACTTCCTGATGTACTCCCCTGACGCTCATAATCGCGCTCACGTAACTTGATACCGACTTTGGTGGCCGACCTTGCCAATGGAAGGTCATCAAAACAATGGACAGGCACTCATACAAGACTAGATTTCGTCAGCTCGATCATTGTCCACCGTCTTGCTGGGCTCTGGCGTCTTGACCATCTTTGCTGTACTTCGCCGTTGTACCAAGTGCCAACGGGCCGTTACCACGTTTTCTGTCCGCGCATCTGATCCCTCGATAGTATTGCCCTGTCAACCAGAGGGCCCTCAGGTTCCCGGGGCTCCTGTCATCGGAGTCTCGTCCGTGCTTGGGACATTTACGCTAATTTCTTTTTGCCGACACTTCGGGCGAGCCGCGGACCAGTTATCTTCGGGCGCCTTTTTCGGAAACGGGGGGAGTACCTGACATTTGTGATCACTAGATGTGACGATCTTCTTCATGGCCTTTTACTTGTACCGTATTCCGCTTTCCTTTTTGTGACCTTCTCGAACATCTATCTCAGCGCCCAACCACTCAGGTCCGTGGCTTGCACAATAGTGCGGTTAGGTTGTAACTGATATTGCGTTGTCACATTCCTCTTCCTCTTCTTGACAGAACTATGGTGATGGCACTGCATCTTGACTACTCAGAACGGGCGAGCAGTGAAGAGTTACTTGGCAACTGTGTTCGTGGGAGAATTGATATCCAAATTCAAGGCGCTTTGGCACATGGAAACGTAGCGAAGTTTGATGGTTCCGTCACCTTTCGTGGGTTGGTGCAGGGCACTTTCCGGGCGTCTTTCCGGGCCTCCTTATAATAATACCCTGACCCAAGATCGGATTTGTGAACCATTCTCACTCAGCTGCATTTTCTCGTCCACAATATGAGACCAACACGGGACCTTGCCCAAACCCCCTTGTTTACTCAACAAACCGAAAACTTATCTATCATTGAGCGAACGAGGCTCTCATACGAGCGTGCAAAGGTCATTGGAAGGGCGTATGGTGTGTCGAGCTTGACTGTTGTCATCGTTATCCTCTCACACCTGAGGCTCAATCCCAGCCTTGACGGTCGAGGACGTACTTTTCCTCTCTCCTAAGTTTTGGGACCTCCATACCGATCCCATTGCGAGCATCGATGGCGCCGCCGCAACTCTCCTCACCCTCCAGTATAACCTCTGCGCTGGGACCCTCGCCACGTACCTACCCGAACAGCCCGGCCTCGCCCCACTCATCCAAAAGGTATTGGATTTCGAAGTCTCGTAAGCACTGTCGTCCGTAACGCCTGCCTCAATCACGTCACTGTCTAATGTTCTGCAGAGGACAGTATTGTCTCACAGAGCTGGGACACGGCTTGGACGTCATACACCTGGAGACGACCGCGACGTTATTACCCAACGGGGGCTTCGATCTTCATACGCCGCTGGAGCGGGCGGCAAAGTGAGCCATCCTATAGCCGAAGTTTCCCCCTTTTGACGTCGGTTACCAGATACATGCCGCCGACTTCGCCAGTCAGCCCGGGCTTCCCTTGCATATCCATCGTATTCGCGCGGACCATCGTTTATGGGGAGGATCATGGAATCAAACCATTTGTCTTTCAGCTTCATGATGGTCAGACGATGACATCCGGGGTCTCGGTCAAGTGAGTCTTGTCGCGTCAACATTTGTGAATCTCTAACATTCCCCTCAGGCTCTTACCCCCACGGGGTGGGTCGAAGCCTGTCAACCACTCGCTAACATATTTCAACCATGTACGGCTACCCCCAACGGCATTACTTGGAGGCATACAAAAACCCAGAGATCCTCGGGCGTCGTTTTTCGCCAAGATCTACAGAGTGGCTGTGGGGACGATCGCGCTAAGCTCTCTCGGTATCGCTTCGTTGCAAGTCTCGGCATATATCGCGGCGCGCTATAGCCTACGACGACACGTAGTCGATGCCCACGGAGTGTCAAAACCGATCATTTCCTTCCAGACCCAAAAGCAGCCCATCTTGACCGCCATTGCGCAGTCCTTTGTTCTGCACGAGATGCATAAGCAGGCCGTCACGTGGTTTACGGACTCTTCCCTCGATTCGCGCGTGCGCCATGCCGTTGCGACGGTGCACAAAGTGGCCATGGTTCAGACCGCCCAGAGGGCAAACTTTGCACTTGGAGACCGGTGCGGCGCGCAGGGCTTGTTCGCGGTAAACCAACTCCCTGCCATGCACGTACGTAAATATTATATTAGACTCTGCCCGCTTAGCCCATGCCGTTGTTTCATACAGTCCTGAGATGCGAGGAATCGCCATCGCCGAGGGTGATCTCTTGGGGATCTCAATCCGTGGGTTTTTTTTTTCCATGGCTTTTTATATGTGGCGTTTTTGCGCCCATTTCTCACTGCGTGTCCCCCCCCTCTATAGGCCTCGCTTCTGAGCTACTTCTCGGGCGTTATGCGCTGGAGTCGCCAAGGTACCCAGACAGCCCTCTCGCGAAGCACGAAGAGGGTATGTTTTCAGAGCTGCGCGCCGTGCTCGCCGTGGCGCCAAGTCACCGCAGCGCATCGTACGACCGGGAGGTGCTCCCGCGCTCGCTGCCTCTCATTCTAGCCATCGGCCACCGCATAGCGTACGAGGCGGCGCGCGATGCACAGCTCGATGCCCCGCTGCTCGCCCTGTTCGAGATCGCCTCGATGTTGCAGGACGAGGCGTGGTACGTCGAGAAGCTCGGCGTGACGCGCGCCCAGTTGAGCGAGCGCGAGGCGTCGGCGATAGAGGCGGTCTTTCCGCATTTGGAAGAGTACCTCGCGCGGATGGACGTCGCGCCTTATGTTATCGCGCCGATCGTGTCGGAGGAAAAGTGGGAACATTTCCTTGGCACTTTACAGGCGTTTGGCGAAACACGCAGCGCGTGGAACGCGGATGTAGGCATCGCATCGGGGTTTCTCAACCACGACCGCCCGATGCAGATGGTGTCCCATCGGAGTGTTCGGTCGATGCTTTGAACTTTATACCTTGTTATACCCTATTGGATTCTCACACATCAAGCTATCGTCTGTTTGTGGGCCTGTTTTCTTCTTTCACTGTAATACCTTACATACTGGTAAATACTTCTGGAGCCCAAATACCATATCCTCGGCACTGTTCACATCGAGCTTCGTTACCAGAGGGCTTACCGTACTGTATGATGCGCGGACCATCTCATCAGTGCTGCAGACGCCGCTCGATGGTTCCTTGACCCAGCAGGTGCAACTACAGCATCAGAGTACCAAGCGGCGCCCAAAAACAACAATAATGGGGAATCTGGTCTGATTACAGGAACGGGCAGTACATCAGCAGACACCCAGGCAGGCACACCCCATGTACATAGAATGACTTATCAGTGATGAGTTGCCCTTGTCCCACGTCCTCATCTTCACGCCCATCCAAGTCTGTCTACATCACGACGTCCACTGCTAATCAGCACGAACTCGGTTACCTTGGATAGCACAGCACTCCACAGCCAACTACTCCTGTACGCTCAATGCGATCATCGACAGGTTAGGGTATGGATAAATGTCTCCGGCGCGGCGGCCGAGCAACAAGGGTCAGAAGGGGCAAGAAGGCTGTGAGGTGGGGCTCATCAAACTTTGCTTAAACCGAGGTTCCAACCTCGCCGCCAAACCTGACCTTACCGGTACATGTGTCGTGTCTTTTTTTCTTCCACGTTACGGTTGAGCATTCCCGTCAACGATCATTCCCACCTCTGACAACGCACCCATGGCTTTGACACCTGACCTATATTAAGGGCCTCCTTCGTTTGTTCATCTTTTCAAGAATGGTCGACCGCCTTGCTCGGAGATACCGACATTTATCCCGAAAGGGTCGATCCTTATCCGGCCATTCGTGTTGCGTTCTAGGTAGGCGTTCGACATTCGTAGAGGGGCCGATCGTGGTGCAATTGTAGTTGGTGATCAGAAGCTCGAGGGTGCGTCACAGATCGGTCTCGACTAAGTTACATCCTCACCCCGGATCTCAGTTACTTCCATGGCTGTCATTACTGAATGGTTTCGAATCGGGGTCACCTGTCACCCACGGTTATCGCCGCTCATACAGTCAGTACACGAGGCAAACCAGGCTGGCTGGCGCTAATTTTGCCAGCAGAGAAAAAAAACGAGGCCCGTCGTACTTCCCCCCACTCGACTCACTCGCACACCAGTGCCACGTCTTGGCAATTCGAACCGATCTTTGATGTTGCGTGACCCACGTCGGGCGAACTCTTTGATGGACTGGCTCGCCAAGGAACCGCCAAGCTGCGACTCTGTCGAGGCCGTCCTGGGCTCAACACCGAGGCATTTGACATGTCTAGGGGTGGACGATAAGAGGTTCAATGGAATGGGTCGGCCGGCTCCGAGGCGCAGATTGTGGACATTAACGTGCAGTCTGCGAAAGCAGGTTTTTGGCCCTCCTCACAGTTTGTATGTCTTTGCTCCTCTATGTTGACTTTTTTTAATGCTGACTATCTTACAAGCAGAAAGAGACGTCCGGGCGAGCTACTGGTGATGCGCTCGTCGACGTATCTCAGTGCATTCGAGTGGACCGAGTGCCGTGACGAAGGCAATGCAAGAAACAGTAAGTGTCTGATCTTCCCACTAGTTTCTTGAGAAATCTTCAAGAAACTAGCGGGAAGGGCGGATATTGAAGAAATCCCTGAAGGGGTTGGACAGTCTGGCTCAGGAGAGCGTTCAGCTCCGGTCCTTGAAGCTCGAGGGCCACTACTGAGCCCAAAGTTGGTACTAGCTCTCTGTGTCATATAAGCCACCTCCTTGGACGACACTCCGTCTGTTTGGGTCCGGGCTTCACGGGTGTAGAATGTAGAGCTGCTTTCCCATCGTGTGAATGAACGATGCTGCTCGTATCCTCCCTTCTCCTCTTATCCCGTTGCTATCTCCTAGTTCTAGACTGCCCACCCCCGCATCCATCCGATACCACACAGTGGTTACGCTACGCAGCACCATGTAGACGCTGGTTCCCACGCCACGATGAACCCTGATCAAATTTCCTCGCGCATAAGTTTCCGCCAGCACCCGGGCAACTTTCCAAAAAATGTGCTCCATCGGCGCCTTGGAGGCCAAAAGATTCGCGTTGCGTTTGCCGTGCTATCGTTGCAGCGTCGACACACCGTATACCCCCTCTTTCCTCGCCAACTATCTCGATTTAGAGAGTCTCGATACGTTGATGTTTGCGTGGAACGGTGGTATTGTTACCACTGGCGTTTTATCACCTTAGTATAAAGAGGTCCGTAACCGCAGCAATCTCCATATGGTATTTTTGACATATTCTGTCCGTATAGCTCCGGGTAGATGGAAATGGTATGACCAGGAAATTCAGGGGCGACGTAGAGTCTTACAAGACCTATCGGTTCTTCTCAGCTGAGGAACTCCGCCAACGCTCATCTATACCGGTACCAGAGCTTGATTGTCAACAACATCGAAGCAAACCAAACTAAAAAGAACGAATTGTATGATACATTGTCCGCCTTAGACGTGAGAGAAGTATAAGTGATAGCGAAAATTATTCATCGTAGTCGTCCGACGACTCGATATATGCTGCTTTCGCTGCAACGCGATGCGCAACTAACGTAGAGTCAGGCTCACTCGTTTAAAATTCGTCGTCGCTAGACTCTACAGCCTTTCCGTAGGTCTTCTTCGGTGGTGCTTTGGCGCTTCCGGACGCCTTGCGCATGGTAGTAGTTTTTGACGCTAGCTTGGCCCCCGCCGGATTCTTCTGGGAGGATACTGTCGTCGTGGCGTGTACGGTCATCCTGGTCTTCTTTACGGGCCTGGTGTATGCGTCGCTATCCTCCTCCTCGTCTAGACTAACTTACGAGCGAAATAAAACGTAACCGTTAGGATCGGGAAACAGAGTGATTATGAAGGAATGGAATAGAGGCAGCGCTTACGACCTGCGCTTTCCCGCCTGCGCCTGTACAGCCTTGCCTTTGCCCTTCGCCGGCGCTGCTCGAACTAGGTCGTCCTCCGAATCCTCATCGTCGCTTTGCACAGCCGGATCATTTGCAATATCAACATCCGGGCTGGACTCGCTCGTCTCAAAGGTCGCTTTCTTAGTGGTCGCCGGTACAGCCCGCCTCTCTGCCGAAGGAGGCTCGTCATCATCATCATCATCATCGAGACTGAATTCGTCGTCCGATGCTGATGCCTCGGTGGTCGACACGAAATCGTCCTCCGAGTCCTCCCCCCGTAATCTTCCTGGTTTTCTCGGAGCCTTTGCCGGGGTGTCCCAACATGATGATTTGGGGGTGCGCTCTCCTTGGCGGAGAGCGCGCATGCGTCGTCGGCGTTGCCTATTCCGTGCTTCGCGAGCCTCGAGGATAATAATGAAACACAACGCGGCAGGTGGCAGCGGCAGCTTCCTCTTCCTCTCGTTATATATCAGCGTTGTAGAACATGAAGGTAGGGAAGAAATCAATTCGATAAGGGGTTATTGATAGAATCATGTGATCGGTAGGGGGTCGTTGAGTAACTCGCTCGTCTTTCGGTTCCACAGTCATTTCCAGGTTCACCGACAGGTGTCCCTTTACTCCACGGTGATTAATTTACAGGCGGTGTCCAGAAGTGTTTCGACCTACCTGAGGTCCGGGATTCTTCGTGCTCTGAGGCTTCGTGAATCGCGATAATTCGGTGGCGACCTATTCATTTGACCTTGTCTTCGTCTCTGTGGCCCAGTATGTCTTGTAGACATTGAATGAAGGATCTAGTATACCTCATCCCACTGATGCTGCGCATGCTGCCGTAACGTAGTGCATTGATCATTTGCATCATGAGATACGGAGAGAGGATGTGAGAGATCAAGAAATGTAAGGGCACGGATGCGTACGAGGGTCGCAATAGTCACAATGTGAAGGAAAAGTCTATCTCCACAAGTGCGAAAATCGATCAACGGTTTCCTTCTCCCACATTGTTCGGTTCGGTTTGATTCGATGCATCGCAGCAAACCATAATGCGGCCAAGTGCAGAGCGCGAATCCGAATCTGTTACCACCAAGGTAACCGCCTCCCTCTCCATTTTTCGGTGCCGCATAGGTCGTGTTGTGGCTCTTGCTTCCGTGTTGAACATTCACGTGTAGGACCTACTTGCGCCGTGCAATCAATGCCAGTCACCGGGGGCCAAAAGGACCCCTAGTCCAAGAAACGTCCATTGTTAGATTCGACAATTCATGAAAATAGTCTAAAGTAGTATATATCTAGGAGGTTAGCACTTCGCCACTAGTCTCGGACGGCGTGCGAAGTGAGGGGGAGTGTTGAGTTCCCAACGCGCGCGAGGCCGGTGTGGCTCGCATTGTCGATCATACCCCTTGTCATACCTGCACATTTAACTGATTGTTTCGTTTCGTTTCGTGAGTTAATTATCGTCTCGTCTTGGTTCTGATGGTTCTGATTATCATACTATATTTTGTGTGCATGTGAATACGGCACGAACGGCTCTCCGCGTTCTCTCGATACTTATACCCGAATACCTTACCATGTACACCTCAGTCACCGCTCGTACGCAATTCCTGGGTAAGAATATCCCCTACTATGGTTTCCTTTCAGTCCGCTTACGCCTAGACAGTCCTATTCGTGTGTCTAGCCCGTCCCGTGCCTTTGCACCCCGCTCGCCTTCGCGCGTAGGCTCCGCTTTCGGTCGCTGGACCCTGGAACCTGCTAGAGGTTATGGGCCCTGCCGAGCGTCGCCAATCCAGCCTGTCTCGTCTATTGCTGCCTCCCGCTGCTACTCTGTCCTCTGCGCCCCCTGCCAAAACGCCTGCCGCTGGAGCATCTGGTACCCCAGCTGCCACTGGGGTATCGAACCCTCCGGAGGCCGGGGTGGAGCGTCTTCCACTTCCGCTTCCGCCCCTGCACCTCTTCTTGCGCCAACTCCTGTCATTGAACAACTGCCCGCCAACATCTCACGCCTGGAGCCTGACGGGTCAAAACTGGGCGACCTTCGCTGTGCGCTTCTGGGAAGCGATGCAGGCGAGTCGCCGGTGGGGGTTTCTTTGATGGGAAGAACTAGCGTGCTGTCCCGACGACGGACCCGGACAACCCCCACGGCAGATGGAACGGAGGCTATGGCGAAGTGGGATCACGACGACCTTCATCGCGCGATACCTACTTTCGCAGCGACTCCCCGACTCCACGGCAGTGCGCACGGGTGCCGTCCCGACGTACGTTGGCTCCGCAGTCCACGAGGAGTTCACCGTGAAGAGCGCGAAGGCGAGCGTGGTGCAAAGGCACGGGACGGGCTAGACACACGAATAGAACTCAGGAATCACGTACGAGCGACGACCATGTATATTTACCTAGACACGAATAAAACCGTCTAGGCATAAGCGGGCTGTAAGGTAACTACAGTAAGGGCCTACCTCAGGAATTGCGTACGAGCGATGACTGAGGTATACATAGTAAAGTATTCGGGTATAAGTACGAATCGAGGGAACGCTGGAGAGCCGTTTGTACCGTATACAAAACATATAGTATGATAATCAGAATCGAGACGATAATTGGCTCACGGAACGAAACGAATTAATCAGTCCCAATGTACGGGTATCATCGAAATGCGAGTCACACCGGCCTCGTGCGCGTTGGGAAGCTCAACAATATACACATTCACCGACATCGTTGTCGCCTAAACGTGACGTAGGGATGATTAGATACCAAAACACGAGGCCTGGAGTGCGTAACCGGTATAGGACATTCCGCTATTAGCTGAAAGGCCTGACATATTGCTCGAGTCTTTTATCGAACTCCATTTCTGTGTTGATGACCGTGACAGGGCGACCCGAGACCTTGCGGACAGCGACAAACTTCTCGACGGATGATGCCGGTTGGCTCTCTACGCAAATCAAGTTAAGAGACGGCAACATTTCGGTGGCCATCTCCGCTGTGATGTCTTCGAGTGCAAGAGCGACGTGCGTGGCGAGCCTTTGAGATACATGCAGCATCTGCACGGTGGGGAATTGGCGGAGGAGCAGCAGCCATTCGACGTCATCTAATTGACGGTCTACCTTGAGCCCGCTGAGGAGCTTTAGATGGCCCGCATCGGAGAGTGGAGCGGAAAAATGGCTAAGTACCGGGGCTATGTGAGAAACTTGCCAATCGAACCCTTTGCAGAAGACGCTACTCCAAATAAGGCGACGATTCGGGCTTGCATGATTATACACGACGAAGGCGACTCCAGTATTGAAGAAGGCAATATGTGCAATCTTGAATAGGTTTGACTTGGGGCCGACTGAGCGATCGATGAACTCGGAGAGTTGAGCAACCTGAATATCAACAAGTTGATTCAGATCAACTGTGACGATTTGATCCAGCCGAGGGCCATCAATTCGTGCAACAAGATCCTCCAGATACTGGCTAGCGCCCTGGAATTCAAAGTAGGTGAGAGAAGGAAGGACAGTCCGTGTTACGGGAAGCGGGTGTATTCGATCAGGGCGAGAAGTGGCTGATAGGAATTCGATAATAAGAGTTTCAAGCCTGGGCAACGCGTCCAAGGACGCAACCATAGCCTCGGGTGAAATGTAACCAGTTGGGGGTATATTGCGAAGTTTGAGTGTGACGAGGTTACTGGTAGACAAAAGAAGTGTCGGTAAAGTCGGATGGGAGATGTCAGATAAGATGAATTCCTGTAAACGTGGTGCAGATCCTCCCAAGAATCCGGCAGGAAGGACCGGTACATTTATGCCGTCTCGAACGAGGATGCAGAGTTGCGTCAGCATGGGAAATGGCTTCAGCAATACCGTTGCCATTTTGCCTAACTGGGAACCTGTCACATCGAGGCTGACATAAGATACACGATCGGGATGCTCAAGTGCATCAATGACGTTGTCTTGTCCTAATAGCCTTTCGGGTGGGTGATAACCGATAGCGATAGGAAGGGCTGGCCAAATACTGAGATTCTTCCTAACAGGAGTTCTGTGTGTGCAGAGAATTTGGAGATTAAGACGGAGCGGTGACTCGAACACAATTTGTCGCCATCTTCGACATACGTGCACCAGTAAGTGCCATGGCCATACAGGGACATCATCTTGACGAGTAAGTGATTGGGTTCGATAATAATCAAATATTTCGAGTAAGACATTGTCTGTAAGTATCCTGATTGTCATTGCAGACCTGCAACTTCCACCTGTGCCATACGAAGTCAGTAGTTGCTGCAGTTACCATGCTGGTGCTTAAGGACGGACCTTGAGCGCGTAATCGTTCACTGCGGCGAACTTGAGTCATTTTACTGATATGTTGAGGTGGCACCGGAGTACGGTTCACTCAGTGAGGAGTGCGGCCTAAGCTATCAGTAAGTGCTCAGACAACTAGTTGGGAAAACGTGGACACACCTGGGGGAGCCAGTCGATAGAAGGGGAGTTCAGCAAAACTCAGAGTGGGAAATGAAGAATGGCTGATTGGAGAGTAGTAGCGGTGAGAACCTGGATTCAGTTCAAGTCATCCGGTAGATGAAGGCTGTGACAAACCTCTAAGTATCTATTGACGACGTAGATAACGAACTAGACTCTGTGAAAAGGAGCTGCTCTCATACTACTGTAGCCGGGTCGACAGTTGGCGAGGATGTCCGATATGGCTGGCAATTCTCTGGCACGTGATCGTTGGAACACCGACAACAGACTCGATTCCACCGCCATCTATTAAGTTAACTGATTTTTGGATCCATTAAGTAACTATGGCTGGTCTCTGCCTGTACGACGAAGGAGTGGCGGCATAAGTCTTTGAGTGAATGGACGAGGCGGCACACGCTTGTTCCTCTTTTTCGTGCCCACTGTCCGTCATCCTAAGCTATCGGTTGATTCAAGGAACCTCGCCACGCCCCGTAATTTACAAGATCGAAGAACATAAGCTCTCTCCGGGAGCGTCACACCCACCGCCCGTCGCGACCTCGCTTCAGAAACAAAAGTCCCCATCCCCGATCGAGAAGCCAGCCCGTATCGACGAACGCCGTCCATTCGATGCGCTCGCGAACCGCAAGGGCAACAGTAACAGCCACAGCAACAATGTGAGGAACAGCGGACCCGCCGCGCCGTGAGAAGCCACCTCAGCTCGCGCGAGATTTTCGAGCCCTGCACGTCCCCAGTACGCGCCGCGCGTGGTGAGCCAACGCCCGCTTATTGATCTCGGACACATTGGTCCACCCGCAGGACATCTCACGCAGGCTCGAGCTGCGTCGAACTGCAGCCGTACGAGGAGCGGCTCGAGGCTGAGCTTCTCCCACTGCATCAAGACAACCTTTCCCGACTCATAGACCCCTCCCCTGACATGCTATGGCCGCGTTCATCAAGGCCGCGCGCCGAGCATCTCCCCCGCACCGTCACGAAACTAGACTTTTTTGAGGAGGTGCGAAGCATGATGGTGACGAATTCGGATCTGCAAGTGCGGCTGGACAAGGCACGGCACGGCACGGCGTCGTGCGAGCCAAAAAAGGACATCGTGCTACTCGGCCGAGGCGCCTCGGAACGCGACCGGCTGCGCGCCAAGGTGGACGCGATCTAGGCGCTCGCCGTAAAGCTGGAATCTGCGCTGCTGCAATAATTGGCCAGGCTGAAGACGCACGACCGTGAGCCAGCAGGAACGCCAGCTTGAACTGGACAAGGCGAACCGAGGGATGGAAAAACAGGCTCCTGTGTGAGGTGAGTGTTCGTTCGTCGCATATATCAGACTCACAGCCCCCAAGGTAGTACGCACCCTAGAGGCGCAGGACAGCTTCGCTTCGCGGCCGTGCGCTACGAAAGGAGAACGACCCACTCTAGAAACTCGCCGCGCTCGTCTCGCAGGTCCAGACGAACGCGCCGGGGGCTGAAGGAGCTCCGGCGTGTGAGCCAGCGCACCAAGTTTCTCGAGAGCGAACGCGCCGCCCTGCAGCTCCGCCACAAGGGGTAGAGAACGCGCATCGTGAACAGCGATCGTGCGAGGCTCGCGCATGAGCAGCAGCAGCAAGGTGCGGCCGGATGGGAGCAAGGGGGCAAACGAGTACGAGTACGAGGCGGGCTCGGGGACGCGGAGCCGGTGGAGTCCCGCGCGGAGCAGCTCGAGATGCAGCTCGATGGGAAGGACCCCGAGGAGGAGTGCCTCGCAAAAGGTACGGCGTTTCGCGCTGTGTTCGGCTTTGTCGATGACTGACGCGAGAGAAAACCTCGCGGCCAGGTCGCTGCGCTCGAGGCTCGCGTTGCGCAGCTCCATGCTCGCAGCGCGGTTGAAGAAGACGGCCATGGCGACCGTGAGAGTATCGTCGCCCCTGCGTCCAGACTCGCGCACCAGCACGGTGCATCTCAGCCCGTCTATGTTTGCGCCGTCGAGATATGATGCATGATGATTGGTCGGCCGCCGCCAGCTAGCGTCGTGCCGGTCGCGCCGAGGCCCGGAGATGACTCGATGACGGGTGGTACGAGTAGGACTGTATTGATTTGATGACCTTACTTCGTCCGATATCCTTAAAGGCCTAAACCATTGGGTCCCCATTGTTGCGTGCTCAACTTTTCAGTTCGGTGATCGATGAACGGCTCGCTCGTCTTTCGATTCCACAGTCATTCTAGGTTCACTAACAGGTGTCCCTTTACTCTACGGCGATTCCTTCACCGGCGCTCTCCACCGGTGTTCCGACCACCTAAGATTCCGGAGTCTTCGTGCTCTGAGGCTTCGTAACTTATTGACTGATTTTTGAATTTATCAAAATTACCTCCTCTTCGTGTCTGTGACCGTCTGTCTCGTAAAGATCGAATGAAGAACCTAGCATACCTCGCTCCACTGATGTACACGGGCCAACTGATGCAGTGACTGATCCATTCGCTTCGTGAGATACAGAGACTCGGAGGTTGCGAAAGATCAAGGCACGGGTGCGTATAAAGGTCGTAATGGTCATAATGTGAAAGAAAAGTTCATCCCCATGAGTGCAAACATCTACCTATTGAATGTCTGGCACTTTATTCTCTGGGTTTAGGTCGATGGCACGCTGGGTGCAGGCCCATATCCCACATCCAATCGCAGCAAACCATAACACGACCCAGTGCGGTTGAACGGCACCACGAGTGCGAAACCAAGTCTGTTACTACCAAGGTAACCGCCTCCCTTTTCATTTTTCGATGTCGCATGGGTCGTGTCGTGGCCCTTGCTTCCGCTTGTCGAACATTCACGTGCAGGACCTATTTGACGATGTAGTAATTGTGCTGTGCAGTCAATGCCGGTGCCAGTTATTGGCGGCCAACAAGACTCCTAGTCCAAAACCAATCACGACAAGTCTATTGTCGGATTATGACAGCGTAGCCTAAAGTGATATGCATACATTCGCCAGTGTCTATGGTTGTCTCCGAAACGTGACATAGGGATGTTTAAGACCGTCAAATCCTAAAATGCGAGGCCATAGAATACGCAACTGGTATAGGACATTCTCTTATTTGCTGACATACGACTCGGCTCGTCTTCTGTGGAACTCTATTCCTGTGTCAACGATAGTGACTGGGCGACTAGAGACCCTGCGGGCCGTGACAAACCTCTCAATGGATGATGCCGGCTGGCCCTCTATGCAAATCAAGTCAAGGGACGGCAACAGTTCGATTACTGTCTCCGCCATGATGTCTTCCAGTGCAAGAGCAACGTGCCTTGCGAGATTCGGAGATACGTGCAGCGTCTGTGCGGTGGAGAATTGGCGGAGGAGGTGCGGCCATTCGACGTCATCCAACCCCTCTACTTGAGGATCTTCCTTGGGCCCGGTGACGAGCTTTAGATGGACCACATTGGAGAATGCAGCGGAAAATTGGCTGAGTACCGGGACTATGTGGGAAACTCGCCAATCGGCCCCTCTGCAGAAGATGTTACTCCAAATCAGGCGATGATCCGGACTTGCAACGATGAAGGCGACTGCACTGTTGTAGAAGGTAATATGCCCAACCTCGAATAGGTTCGACTTGGGGCCGACTGAGTGATCGATGAACTTGGAGAGTTGAGCAACCTGAATGTCACCGAAGTAAATCGTGACGATTTGATCCAGTCGAGGGCCATCGATTCGTGCAACAAGGTCCTCCAGATACTCGCTAGCACCCTGGAAGTGAAAGGAGGTGAGAGCAGGAAGGACGGTCCGTGTTACGGGAGGTGGGTGAATTCGATCAGGGCGGGAAGTAGCTGATTGGAAGTTGATGGTAAACGTTTCGAGCCTGGGCAACGCGGCCAAGGACGCAGCCATCGCCTCGGGTGAAATGTAACCAGTCGGCGGTATATTGCAAAGTTCGAGTTTGACGAGGTCACTGGCAGACAAGAGAAGCGTCGGTAATGCTGGAAAGGGAATGCCGTGTAAATGGATTGTCTGTAAACGTGGTGCAGATCCTCCTAAGAATTTGGCAGGAAGGACTGGTGCATTTTCGTCATCCAAGGAAACGTCAAGGTGGGTCAGCACTGGAAATGGCTTCCGCATTACCGTGGCCATCTTGCCCAACTGAGGAACTGTCAGATCGAGGCTGACATAAGATACACGATCGGGATGCTTAAGTGCATCAATGACGTTGCCTTGTCCTAACGGCCTTTTGCTTCTCCCGGGTGGGTGATAACTAATAGCGATAGGAAGGGCTGGCCAAATACCGAGATTCTTCCTGACAGGAGTACTTTGTGTGCAGAGAATCTGGAGATTAAGACGGAGTGGTGACTCAAGTATGATTTGTCGCCATTTTCGACATACGTGCACCAGTAAGTGCCATGGCCATACATGAACATTATCTTGACGAGTAAGTGATTGGCTTCGATAATAATCAAATATCTCGAGTAGGACATTGTCTGGAAGCATGCCGATCGTCATTGCAGATCTACAACTGCCACCTGTGCCATACGAAGTCAGTACTAGTTAGTACTCGCTAGAGTTGCCACGGGGGTATTGAAGGATGCACCTCGAGCACGTAATCGTTTACTGCGGCGAACTTGAGCCATCTTACTGATATGAAAGGTGGCACCGGAGGAGGGATCACTCGGTAAGGAGAGCAGTCTAATGCTGATCAAAGATTGGCGGTGGGAGAGCTGGTCGATAGAAGGGGTTCAGCAAAACTCAGATGAACTTGGAAATGAAGAATGGCTGATTCGAGAGTAGCAGTGAGAACCTGAATTCAGTTCAAGGAATGACGGCTGTGACAGCCCTCTGAGTATCTATCGCGCTCGTACTGTTGGAAATCACACATTATATCCCTCAGACGACCCATCCGTCATGCACTTATCCTTCTCCCCTTCCTCTGCCCCAAGTCACATTCCTCAGCTCCCACTTGCTAACAATAATAGCGATTCACATACCAACACTTCTCCCTCCAGTTCCTCGCGCGTCAGTAGCTTCAGTCACCGCATCACCGGCCTTCTCAGGAACCATCCTACCGCTGGTCTTCCCGCTCGTGTGCATCATCGCTATGGTATCACCGAGCTCGCCCTCTCGCCAAAAGCATCCGCAGAAGCTGCGGTCCGCCATCCTATCGAGGTATGTACCTACCTGCCATACATTCCTCGCATGCAGATTCCTGAGTTCCAGATCTCACGGCGTCACTTTGCACGCAAACTTCCCACCCTCGTACTGCACCCCTGAAATGAATCATCGCCTCCACCCTGCTTACCCGTCTGTCGTCTCATACGCCACGACTGGTTCCCGTCCCTCTCCCTCACGCAGTCAAAGCTCATCCGTGTCGCCGGACGGGCTATCTCTTGAGGCTATGGTCCTCACCGTCATCTCCTTCCAAAAGGACCCGAGGCTGGCGGTAAGGATTATTCCCTGTTTCTAATTTCTTCATAGCTCAAAAACGTGTCCAAAAGACAACCCCACTGTTTCAGCTCCATAGTTCCCTGCTTCGAATGAGAAGGACCCAGTGCATTCACGTTCACGCTACCACCGAGTGTACCCAAGTTCCCACAGCCACAGCCACAGCCACCCTCGCTGCCACATCATGCTACCGTGGATGCCGAACCGATACGGATCAACAAGACTGCAAGACGCGTCAATCCTGTAGTCCAGTGGGTTCCGCATCAGACTCGGACATAAGCGGCGATGGCAGGGTCGTGATGACGTCGTTCAAGTTCTCGCGAGAGTCCCCCGCACATAAGAGCGTGCCGCTGTCTCCGGCCCAACGGCAAGGTACGCTAAACGTGGCTGCGCGTCCGTTCATGTTACCAGACGTGGGTGGCATCGACATTGGTGCGATCAAGAAGCCTTGTCAGTGATAGACATTGCAATGGGGGCGTGGACAACGATGGAAACGGAGACATCGAGGGCAACGATGTAGACGATGGGCACGAACTGCTAATCCCGTTGACAATGAAGGCGCGCCGCGCGCCGATTCCTCTTGGCTTTAGGTACCCTATATCGACGAACACCGTCCCCGCAGGCGGAGGACCGCGCAGCGCAGCAGCTCAAGCCAGAACACTCGCCGGTGCGGATGCAGCTCGAAGAGAAGGACGCTGAGGAGCGCCTCGCAAAGATACAGCATTTCGCGCCATGTTCGACCTTGTCAATAACTGATGGGTGTGTGCTAGGACTGCGAAAGCAAACCACACGACCAGGTGGTACGCGTAGAACTGTCTTGATTTAATGGACCTTGCTTCGGATCTTGTACGATATCTTTAACCATTGGGTCACCGTTGCGTGCTCAACTTGTAGGTTGGTGATCGTTTCGGTTCCAGTCATTCCAGGTCCACCAAACGTCGAATGAAGAATATCTCGCTCCACTGATGCACACGCGCCGCCTAAAGCAGTGACTGATCATTCGCATCATGAGATACGGAGAGAGGCTGTGAGAGGTCGAGGGATGTGAGGACATTGGCTCGTATGAAGGTCGCAATAGTAGTCTATCTACATGAGCGCGAACATCGATCTATCCATGACCGGTACTGTATTCCTTCTCATGTTCGCCTCGGTTTGAGTCAATTGCACACTAGGTGTGGGTCCATATCCTACGTCCAATCGCAGCAAGCCATAAAGCGATCAAGTGCGGTGGAATGACACCCCGAGTGCGAATCTGAGTCTGTTATCACCAAGGTAACCGCCTCCCCCTCCATTTTTCGGTGTCGCATGGATAGTGTTGTAGTTCTTTCTTCTGCTGGTTGAACATCCAGGTGTATGACCCAATTGTGCTGTGCAGTCAATGCCGGTCATTGGCAACCAACAGGACTCCTATCCGGAGACCAATCACGACAAGTCCATTGTCAGATTCGACAACTCGTGACAGTGTAGTCTGACGTGGTATATATACATCTACCGTCCTTCGTGGTTGTTTCCTAAACGTAACATAAGGACGATTAGAACTGTCGGATCGTAAAATACGAGGCTATAGAGTGTGCGTGCGAACGGTATAGAACATTCTCTTATTCCCCGACATCAGACCCGAGTCTTCTGTTGACATCCATGTTAATGATGATGACAGAGCGACCAGAGACCTCGCGGGCAGTGATGAACTTCTCGATGGATGACGCCGGCTGGCCCTCTACGCAGATCAAGTCAAGGGATGACAACACTTCTCTGACCATCTCCGCCGTCATGTCTTCGAGTGCAAGAGCAACGTGCCTTGCGAGCTTCCGAGATACGTGCAACATCCGCACGGTGGTGAATGGACGGAGGAGGTCCAGCCATTCGACGTCATCCAGACCCTCTAATTGGCAATCTTCCTCGAGCCTGCCGACGAGCTTGAGATGGCCCGCATCGGCGAACGCAGCGGAAAATTGGCTGAATACTGGGGTTATGTGGGAAACCTGCCAATCAACTCGGCAGAATATGTTATTCCAAATGAGGTTACGATTCGAACTCGCATGGCAATACACGACGAAGGCGACTCCGATACTGTAGAGGAAGACATGAGCAATCTTGATTGGGTTTGACTTGCCGATCGAGCGACCAATGAACTCGGAGAGTCGAGCAACCTGAATGTCAACAAGCCGATTCGAGTAAAACGTGACGATCTGGTCCAGTTGCGGGCCATCGATTCGTGCAACAAGGTCCTCGAGATACTCGCTAGCACCCTGGAAGTGAAAGTAGGTGAGAGCAGGAAGGACAGCCCGCGTTACGGGAGGTGGGTGCGTTCCATCAGGGCGGGAAGTAGGTGATTGGAGTTCGATGATAAAGGTTTCGAGTCTGGCCAAAGTGGCCAAAGACGCAACCATCACCTCCGGGTGGAATGTAACCAGTCGGCGGTATACTGCGAAGTTCGAGTTTGACGAGGTCGTTGGCAGACAAAAGAAGCGTCGGTAATGCTGGAAAGGAAATGCCGTGTAAATGGACTGTCTGCAAACATGGTGCGAATCCTCCCAAGAATCCGGCGGGAAGGACTGGTGCATTTCCTTCATCCAAGGAAACGTCAAGGTGGGTCAGCACCGGAAATGGCTTCCGCATCACCGCGACCATCTTGTCCAACTGAGGAACTGTCAGATTGAGGCTGACATAAGATATACGATCGGGATGCTCAAGTGCATCAATGACGTTGTCTTGTCCTAATGGCCTTTCGGGTGGGTGATAACTAATAGCGATAGGAAAGACCGGCCAAATACTGAGTTTGTCGCCAATTTCGACATACGTGCACCAGTAAGTGCCACGGCCACACAGGGACATTATCTTGACGACTAAGTGACTGGGTTCTATAAGAGTCAAATATGTCGAGTAAGACATTGTCTGGAAGCATGCCGATCGTCGTTACAGATCTGCAACTGCCACCTGTGCCACACGAAGTTAGTAACCTACTCGCTGCAGTTGCCACGAGGATGCTGAAGGACGCACCTTGAGCGCGTACTTTTTCACCGCAGCGAACTTGAGTCATTTCACTAATATGTGAGGTGGTACTGAAGGACGTGACATCGGAGGGCGGATCACTCGGTGAGGGGAGCGGTCTCATGCTATTAAAGACCGGCCACAAGTACTCAGGCAACTGTTTGGGAAAACACGGATAGAAATACTGGACACACCTGAGAGAACCGGTCAATAGAAGGGGGGTTCAGCAACACTCAGAGCGGGAAATGAAGAATGGCTGATGCTGATTGGAGAGTAGCGGCGAGAACGAATCCGGTCAATTAATCAATGCGGTAAACGAAGGCTTTGACAAACCTCTGAGGATCCGCCGACAATGTGGATGATGAATTCGACTCTGTGGACAAAGGAGCTGCCACAGTGGCAGGTTTGGCGGTGGGCACGTTCAAGTCGATCTTGTACTGTGTAGTCTGTGAAACAACCAGGTCAAGTCTATTTCGACGAGCGGTTATTATAGGCGCACGTGATATCATTTGTAGCTTCGAGCATGTACCCACCGGAGACGCTAGTCCCCACGTCACGACCAACCCTTTCCAATTTCCTCACGTACAAGTAAGTTCCCAGGAAATACGGAGAAAGAATGTCGCCAGCACATGAGCAACTTCCAAATCAGCCGGTATGACACGACCGCGAACATCGGCACTCTGAGTGGAGGCTGTTTGCGCCATCGTTGCGATGCCAGCGCATCCTAAGTACGTAGACCCCTCAGCTTCTTTTCCTTCAATGGATTCCAGACACTGGGTAGCCCACCAATTATCCAGATTCAGAGAGTCTCGACGCGTTGGTGTGTGGGACGGCGGTGTTATTATTTGTCACTTTTCGCGACGGGTGTTTTATATGCCAGTCGCAGAAGAGGTACGTACACGGTAGTTTTGACACGCACAGATGGCTCCGGGTCTGTGGAGATTGCACGGCCACTAAGTTCAAGGGCGACGCGGAGGCTTCTTACGGGACCTGTTGATTCTTCTCAGCTGGGAACACCACTGACGCTCATTTACCGTTACCAAAGTCCTAAAGTAAAATAAAAGAGCGAACTGTATGATACATCGTCTCTGCTCAGATGCAAGAAAAGCATGGTGATGGCAAAAGAAACTCGATATATGCTGCTTTTGTCGCAGCATGAGGGGCAACTGGTGCCAAGTCAGGCTCACCCACTAGGACTCTCCGCAGTCCTTGTGTGGGCACTCTTTGATGGTGGCTTGGTGGTGCTTCACGGCTTGCGGACAGTAGTATTTTTTGATGCTAGCTTGACCCCCGCCGGATTCTTCTTGCAGGACTCCGCCATCGTAGCCCGTGCGGTCGTCTTGTTTTTCTTTACAGGCCTGATGTACGCGTCGCTCTCCTGGTCGACATCGTCTAGACTAAGTGCGAGCGAAATAAAACGCAACCGTCAGGATCGGATCGGGAGACATGATAGTTATAAAGGAATGGATTAGAGGCAGCGCTTACGACTTGCGCTTGCCCCCTTGTCCAGCCTTGCCATTGCCCTTCGCTGGCACCGCTCGTATAAGGCCGTCCCCCGAATCTTCATTCACAGCTGGGGCCAAGGCCTTCTTCGGTAGTGGTAGCGGATCGTTTGCAATTTTGACGTTCAAGCCGGACTCGCCCATCTCAAACGGCTGTGTCGTCTTCTTGTTGGCTACCGGCGCGGCCTGCTTCTCCGCGGGAGGAGGCTTGTCGTCGTCGTCGTCATCGAGACTAAAATCCTCGTCCGATGTTGATGTCTCGGTGGTGGACATGGAGTCGTCCTCTTCGCTAGAGTCATCGCTACCCCCGAAGTCTTCCTGGCTTTCCTGGAGCCGTTGTCGGAATGTGCCAAGCCGAGAGTTTCGGTGTAACTTTCCTTGGCGGAGAGTGCGCCGGCGCCATCGGCGTTGCTCTTTCTGTGCTTCGCGAGCCCCAATGATGGATGCACAAGCGATGACACACGAGATAGCAGCAGCAACAGCAAGCTCTCCTTCTTGGTCCATGCCAGTACCGTTAAAAATGAAGGGCAACATGAGGGGGCAACCAAGAGGGCAGGGTGTCTAGATCTTTGTTGATTGCGAGGAAATAAATCGATTCGATAAGGGGTTATTGATGGGAACAAAACGTTTTGTTTTTTTGTCATCTTCGATGAACAGCTCGCTCCTCTTTCGATCCCGCCGCCATTCCAGGTTCAACGTTCAACATTCACCAACAAGTGGTTCCGGATTCTTCATGCTCCGACGCTTCGCGAATCGCGAAAATTCGGCGGCAAAGCCGTAAAACCCGCAACCTATTGATTGATTTTTGAATCCGTCAAGTAACTACCTCGTCCTCGTGTCTGTCGCCGTCTGTCTTGTGAACGTCGAATGAAGGACCTTGTATAATTCGCCCTGCCGGTGTACACATGCCACCTAACGCAGTTAACTGGCCCATTTGCATCATGAGATACAGAGAGCACGTTTGAAGGCCGAAGCGCTGAAGTCATAAACAAGTCTGAAGTCTATCTTCATGATTGTGAATGTCTATCTATCCATGTCTGATACTGTATTCTTTCGTTTCTTCTCGCACCCTGTTGCGCCCCTGTGATACAGACTGCCATTCACTAGCGATTTCCACCAGCGTTCTTCCCACCACCTGAGACCTTGAGGTTACGGGTTCTTCATGCTCGTGCAGTTTTGCGATGGCTTTCGAGTCGGCGACGGAGCCCCAACACCACCACCTATTGACTGACCTTTGGATCCATCGAAAAATTGCTTCGTCTTCGTGTTTATCGCCGTCTGTCTCGTGGACGTCGCATGCTTCGCTCCACTGACATACATATACGCAGTGACTGATCCATACACATAATGAGATACAGCGAGAGGCTGTGAGAGGGGAACGGGGTGAACAGGTGCGTATGAAGGTCGATTTCACAATGCGAAAGAAGGGTCTGTCTCCATAACCGAGCAGCGATTTATTTGTCCGACACTGTATTCTCTCGTTGTTTCCTTCTCTCACACGTTCGACTCAGTTTGAGTTGATGGCCCTACGCGGTGGCCACCGCACGTAGACTTATATTCCACTTCAATCGCGACAAGCGAAGTACAGGTGAACGACACCCCGAGCGCGACCTTGGACATTGTTAGCTTGCTCTCCACTTTTCGGTATCGTGTATATCGTATTGCGGTTCTTACTTACGCTCACCGAACATTCAGGTGTAGACTCGGTTGCGCCGTCCCGTCACTCGTGCGGTCCAGAGTAGGTGTATTGTATGTATCGTGAGAGTGTAGCATGAAGCGGTATATATACATATTCTTCTGCGTGTACGGTCGTTTCCTACATGTAGCAGAGAATGTTTAGAACAGTTGGATCGTGAAACGTAAGGTCATAGAGTACGCAACCAGTATAAAACATTCTCTTATTCGTTAACAAAGGACTCAAGTCTTCTATTAAACTCCATTTCTGTGTTGATGACGGTGACAGGGCGACCATCGAGCTGGCGGGCTGTGACGAACTTCTCAATGGATGATGCCCGCTGGCCCTCTACGCAGATCAAGTTAAGGGATGGAAACACTTCGGTGACCGCCTCCGCCGTGGTGTCTTCCAGGGCAAGAGCAACGTGCCCAGCGAGCTTCCGAGATACATACGATGTCTGCACAGTGGAGGATTGGAGGAGGAGGTGCAACTATTCGACATCGTCTGTACACTCTGAATGGGGGTCTGCATTGGGCTTCGGCCGTGAGCTTTAGATGGGCTACATTGGAGAGTACAGCGGCAAATTGGCTGAGCACTTGGGCCATGTGGGAAAGTTGCCAATCGATCCCTTCGCAGAAGATGCTATTCCGAGTAAGTCGATGATTCGGACTTGCATGACTATCTACGAAGAAGGTGACATTGGTAGTGCAGAAATCAATGTGTGCATGCTTGAATAGGTTTAACTTGGGGCCGACCGAGCGATCAATGAACCTAGAAAGTTGAACAACCTGAAAGTCAACAAGTTGATTCAAGTAATTTGTGATGATCTGCTCTAGTTGAGGGCCATCAATTCGGGATACGAGGTCCTCCAGATACTCACTAGCGCCCTTGAAATTAAAGAGAGTAAGGACAGGAAGGACAGTCCGTGTTATGGGAGGTGGGTGCATTCGATCAGGGTGGGAAGTAGCCGATCGAAATCCAATGTACAAGGTCCGGAGACAGGGAAACATGGCCAAAGACGCAACCATCACATCGGGCGAAATGTAACCAGTCGGGGGTATATTGACAATATTGAGGGAGACGAGGTTACTGGTGGACAAAAAAAGAGTTGGTAAGGCCGGATAGGTAATGCGAGATGAGGTGATTCCCAGTAAACGAGGTGCAGATCCTCCCAAGAATGTGGCAGGAAGGACTGCTGCGTTTTCATCATTCGAAGCAACGCAGAGATGCGTGAGTACCGGAAACGGCTTCCGCATTACTGTGACCATCTTGCCTAACTGAGAGCCTGTTGCATCGAGGCTAGCATAACGTACTCGGTCGGGGTACTTGAGTGCAGCAATGACGTTGCCTTGTCCTAATGGCCTTTTGCTTCTCTCAGGTGAGCGATAGATAATAAAGAGAGGAAATCCTGGCCAGACACCGAGATTCTTCCTGACAGGAGTTTGGTGTGTGCAGAGGATTTGTAGATCAAGATGGAGTGGTGACTCAAATATTACTTGTTGCCATCTTCGACATACGCACACCAGTAAGTGCCATTCTCATAAAAGGGGGTGTAAGGAATTCTCTTGATAAGTACGCGATTGGCTTCGATAAAAATAAAATATCTCGAGTAAGACATTGTCTGAGAGCATGCTGGTCGTCGTTGCAGGTCTGTAACCACCACCGCCTGTGCCACACGAAGTCAGTACTCGCTGCAGTGGCTACCAGGGTGCTGAAGGACGTACCTCGAGCGCGTACTCGTTTACTACGGTAGACTTCAGTCATCTTGTATATGTGAATTAGCACCGAAGGACGGATCGCTCGTTGATGAGAGCAAAACTAGGAGATGGAAATTAAGAATGGGTGATTGGAGAGTCGGGGCGGGGACTTGAATTGAATTCAGTCAATCAATCTAGTGATGTGGTAAACGAAGGCTTTGACGATCCTCTAGACACTGTAGATGAAGGAGCCACTCTTAAACTACAGTGGCCGGTTCAATGACTCGAAGGGAGAACGACCCTTTGCACCAAACACGCGCCGGCAACAGCTCCCTCCACCGGTGGACGACCCATTCCTCATGCGCTTATCATTCCCCTCATCGTTCTCCCCATGTCACATTTCCCAGCTCCCCCTCCTAACTTATAATTCTAACAATAATAGCGATTCACACCAACAGTTCCTCCTCTCTAGCTCGTACACCAGTTCCCCGCGCTTCAGTAGCTTCAGTCGCCGCATCACAAGCCTTCACTAGCACGGCTCCTACCGCCAGTCTTCCCTCTCGTCTGCGTCATGGTCATGACATCATCGAGGACGCCTGCCAAACGCATCCTCAGAGGCCGGTACCCGCCATCTCATTAAAGTATGTACCTGCCATACATTCTTCGCATGCAAATTCCCGAGTTCCGGCCCTCACGTTTGCGCGCAAACCTCCCACCCTCTTATAATACCCCCCAAATGAATCATCGCCTCCCCCTGCTTACCCGTACAACCCCGTTGTCTCGAACGCCACAACCGGTTCCTGTCCCCTGTCCCCTCTCCCTCATGCAGTCAAAGCTCATTCATGTCGCTGGGACGGGCTACTTCTTGAGGCTATAGACAATAATTTTACATCGCCATCGTCTCGTCCCAAACCCCAAGGCTGGAGGTGAGGATTATTCTCTGTTTCCATCTTTTATACCTCAAAAACGCATTCAAAAGACAATTCATGCTTCCTAGCTTCGAATGAGAAGGACGCAATATTTGGATCCAGTGCATTCACGTTCGCGCCACCACCGAACGTACCCAGGTTGGCCACGGCCACCCCTCAATCCCTTCCCCACGTTCTTCGCCGTCACCTCATGCCACCGTAGATGAAGAACCAATATGAGCCCAACAAGTCCGCAAGAAGCGTCAACACTACAACCAGATGGGTCCCATCGCCGACTCGGACTGGACATGGTAGTCGTAATGACGTCGTTCAAGTTCCCGCATGAGTCGCCCGTACATAAGTGCGCACCGCCATCTCCGGCCCAACAGAAAGGCGCACTAAATGCATCTACGCGTCCGTTCACGTTACCAGGCTTGGGTGGCATCGACATTAGCACGATCAAGGTGGCAGCGTTGCAGGTGGAGAGCCCTGTCAGTGATGGAAATCGGGATAGAACCGTGGACGAAGATGGAGACGAAGCAATGGAGGGCAATGGTGTAGACGATGAGCGCGACCATTGTCGATGAAGGCACACCGTGCGCCAATTCCTCTTAATTCTAAGCATCTCATGTCGACGAACACTCATGCCCGCGGGCATATTCAAGGTACTCGCGAACTGCAATGGGAACACCAACGGCCGCAGTAATAATGCGAGCATCTCCAGTGAGGGTACGAAACAACGAACCCATTGCGCTGTTAGAAGCCACCTCAGCTCGCGCGAAATCTTGGAGCCTGCAGGTCCCCACCATTTCTCACAAGGCATCATGTGGTAGGCCCGTCACCGATCCTGGCTGGTGAGACGTTCCCACCCCTCAGCAGCTGCTTCTGCCGGTGTGCGACTGCGGCACTTCCCTCTCTTTGATGAGCAGCGTCCGTTCGTCATTCTCAGACACATTGGTCAACCCACAGGACATCTCGCGCAGGCTCGAGCTGCAGTAGTACGAGGAGAAGCTCGAGGCCGATTTTCTCGCACCGCATCGAGACCTTTCCCGTCTCATGGGCCTCCCCGACAGCATGGCCGCGTCCGTCAAGGCCGCGCGGCTTGCGCACGCCGAGCTTCCCGCCTACGCCATCATGAAAGCAGACTTTGAGGAGGTGGAAAGTGTGATGGCGATGAATTCGTATTTGCAGGTGCAGCTGGCTAATGTGAGCCGAAAAGGACATTATACTGGAGCGCATCTCCTCGACCGAGGCGGAACGCGACCAGCTGCGCGCAAAGTTGGACGAGATTCAGGCACTCATGTTGCTGCGCGCGGTGGACGCCGCCACTTCGCAGGCGCGCACTATGGAGCTCAAAGAAGCGCTGTCGCAATGGTCAGCCCGTCTGAAGAGGTCCGATGTGACTATTGAGAGTTAGCAGGAACACCTGCTTGAGCCGGATAAGCTGAACCGAGAGTCGAACACAGATGAACAAGCTCTGGTATCTAAGGTGAGCTTTCGTCCCTTTTTCGAGTCGCGCATATCAGACTCACAGTCCCCAAGGTGCACGCCCTAGAAGGGCAGGCTTGTTTCGCTTTGCATGATGAAGACGCGGCCTTGGAAGCGCTCACTGGGCTGCGAAAGGAGAATGACCTGCTTGTATTACGGCAGAACTATTGGGAGGATCTCCGCCGCGCCAACGAATAGCTCGAGAAACTCGCCACGCTCGTCCTGCAGGCCCAGACGAACGAGCCGGAGCTGAAGGAGCTCCGGCACATGCGCGAGCGCACCAAAATGCTCGAGACCGAACTTGCGGTCGTGCAGCACTTCTCTAAAAAGAGCAAGAAATGCACATCACGAGCAGCAATCGCGCGGCGAGCATGGCACACGCGACCCCCTCGCACAGGCGCACCGGCGCGCAGCCGAATGGGAGCAACGGGCGAACGAGAACGAGGCTGAGCTCGAGGAAGCGCGCAAGCAGGAGGGCCACGCGGTGCGGCTCGAGGAAAATCACTCACCGGCGCGGATACAGCTCGACGAGGAGGACGCCGAGGAGCGCCTTGCAAAGGTACGGCGTTTCGCGCCGTGTTCGGCCTTGTCAATAACTGATGAGCGTGCTAGGACTGCGAAAGCAAACTGCGCGACCATGTGGCTGTGCTCCAGGCTCGCGTTGTGCAGTTCAAGACTCGCGGTGCTGCGACGCGACCTAAGAAAATGCCCATGGCGACCGCGAGTGTATCGTCGCCTCAGCGCCCAGACTTGCGCGCTAGCACTGCATATCCCAGCCGTGCTGCCACACTGACGGCCCCTGCCGCCGCAGCGAGCGTGAATGGCGGGTGCATGGACGACTCGATACACGCACCGCTCAGTAGGAAGGCTATCGCTGCCGCTGCACCGCGGCGGTCTGTGTTTGCGTCGTCGAGGTATAATTTGTCGGCTGCGGCGCGGGCCTGTGGCGCCTAGTGTCGTGTCAGTCGCGCCAACGCTTGGAGACGACGGGTGGTACGAGTAGAACTGTGTTGATTCAATGGCCCTTACTTCGGATGTCATACGATATCTTTGACCATCGGGTCCCCATTGCGTGCTCAACTTGTAGGATAAACAGCTCGCTCGTCTTTCGATTCTACAGTCATTCCAGGTTCACCAACAGGTGTCCCTTGACTCTACGGCGATTCATTTACCAGCGGTTTCTACCAGTGTTCCGACCACCCGAGGTTCCAGATACTTCGTGCTCTGAGGCTTCGTGGATCGCGATAATTTCGGTGGCGAAGCTACGAAACCGCCATATTGACTGATTTTTGAATAAAATTACCTCTTCGTGTCTGTGGCAGAGACGGTCTCGTAAACGTCGAATGAAGAACCTAGTACTCCTCGCTCCACTGATGTAAACGCGCCGCCTAACGCAGTGACTGATCCATTCACATCATGAGATACGGAGAGGTTGTGACGGCACGGGTGCGCATATAAAGGTGGTAATGGTCACAATGTGAAAGAAAATTTTATCTCCATGAGTGTGGACTACGAAATACCCGGCACTGTATTCTCTAGGTTCGGGTTAGTTTGAGTCGACGTTATCCCTCAGCTAATCGCAGAAAGCAATAACGCGACCAAGTGCAGTTGTATGGCACCCGAGCGCGAAGCCGAGTCTGCTACCATCAAGGTAACTATCTCCCCTCCATTTTTCAGTGTCGTATGGATCGTGTTGTGGCTCTTGTTGAACATTCACGTGTACGACCTGATTGTGCCCTGCAATCAATGCCAGTCATTGGCGCCCAACACAACTCCGTCTGAGACCAATCACAAGTTTATTCTTGGATCCGACAACTCGTAACGGTGTAGTCTAAAAGTGGTATACATAGTCATCGGCGTCCATGGCTGCCTCCTAAAACGTGATGAGAGAGGTGATTAGAACTGTCGGATCGTAAAACACCAGGCCATAGGGTACGCAACCGGTATAGGAAATTGTCTTATTTGCTGAAATATGACTCGGCGAGTTTTCTATTGAACTCCATTTTTGTGTCAATGACGGTGACAGGGCGACCAGAGACCCTGCGGGCAGTAACGAACTTCTTAATGGATGGTGCCGGCTGACCTTCTATCCAAATCAAGTCAAGGGATGGCATCAGTTCGGTGATCATCTCCGCCGTGGTGTCTTCCAGTGCAAGGCAACCTGCCCTGCAAGCTTCGGAGATACATGCAGGGTCTTCACGGCGGAGAATTGGCGGAGGAGTAGCCATTCGACGTTGTCCATACCTTCTAATTGAGTATCTTCCTTGAGCCCGGTGATGAGCTTTAGATGGACCACATTGGAGAATGCAGCGGAAAATTGGCCGAGCACCTGGGTTATGTGAGAAACTTGCCCATCAGTCCCTGTGCGGAAGACACTACTCCAAATCGGGCGATTATTCAACCTTGCATGACTATGCACGAGGAAAGCGACACCGGTATTGTAGAAGGCAACATGCGTAATCTTGAATAGGTTTGGGAGGACTGAGCGATCAATGAACTTGGAGAGTTGAGTAACCTGAATGTCAACGAGTTGATTCGTGTAAACTGTGAAGATCTGACCCAGTTGAGGGCCGTCGATTCTTGCGACAAGGTCCTCCAGATACTCGCTAGCACCCTCGAATTCAAAGTAGGTGAGAGCAGGAAGGACAATCCGAGTTACGGGAGGCGGGTGAATTTGATCAGGGCGGGAAGTAGCTGATTGGAATTCGATGATAAAGGTTTCGAGCCTGGGCAACATGGCCAAAGACGCAACCATTACCTCGGGTGGAGTGTAACCAGTCGGCGGTATATTGCGAAGTTCGAGTTTGACGAGGTCACTCGCAGACAAGAGAAGCAAGGGTAATGCTGGAAAGGGAATGCCGTGTAAATGGATTGTCTGTAAACATGGTGCGGATCCTCCCAGGAATTCGGCAGGAAGGGCCGGTGCATTTCCTTCATCCAAGGAAACGTCAAGGTGGGTCAGCACTGGAAATGGCTTCCGCATTACCGTGGCCATCTTGCCCAACTGAGGAACTGTCAGATGGAGGCTGACATAAGATACATGATCGGGATGCTTCAGTGCATCAATGACGTTGCCTTGTCCTAACGGCCTTTTGCTTCTCCTGGGTGGGTGATAACTAATAGCGATAGGAAGTGAAGCGCAGCAATGCACGCAGCTATCAGGAATGGTGTCCTCACCTTTGAGTAGGTTGAGAGACTATAGAGTGGAGAGGGTGCATAAGTGAGAAAGAGAGTGAATCTGTATTCGCCTCCCTCCCCATAGGAGGCATTATATACCCTATGGCCCCACCATGTCCGGAAGTGCAAAAGTGATGAGTACAGGCATGCACAATATCGCATTTTTACATACACCTGACGTAAATTACCACTTCGACTTAGCCATGAGGCTTCTTTTCGCTCAGAGGCAAATTGCCCCCAGTATAGTATGTATCCTAACTACCGTAATAGGAAAGCATACTGGCAGTAATGTCGTAACTGCTATAGATAAGGGCCTTACGTACTTATTACATTCCAACAGGAAGGGCTGGCCAAATACCGAGATTCTTCCTGACAGGAGTACTTTGTGTGCAGAGAATTTGGAGATTAAGACGGAGTGGTGACTCAAGTATGATTTGTCGCCATTTTCGACAAACATGCACCAGTAAGTGCCATTTCCAAGGCGATTTTGAGACAACGGTGTAACGTTACCACAGGAACGTTATGTGCGACGTGCACGTCACTAAGTCACTCAGGCTGAGGTAACGGGATGTGGGATGGTCGGTTAAGACCAAGTTCGGTGATGAATAAGCACCACGCGGCCTCCTCGGGCATGTGGGTGATAGTCGGGTTGTTCAGGGATTCAAGCGCAAAGGCGAATCAAAGTCATGCTCAAGCGAAACAGCGAGCGTAAAGTCGTTCGTGGATTGACAGCGATGTGGTATTACACAAGAAGTCAAGTCTACCATACAAGCTAGGTAGCGTGCGACTTATATACTAGTACAGGATGTTTGTACGTAACAAACATATGGCGCGATACATGGGTTCTGAGCAGAAGCGGAACAAAGGTATGACTATAGTAGGAAACATGGCGATTGCGCGGGGTCATGTGCAGGTCAGCTGAACCCGGAGCGCCGTGAACTGTGATATACAAGGAAGGAGGCGTAAAGGCGTATCGTGCGGCGAAGAGATCATCAGAAATGGTTGGGCGCGTGAGGAGTTATGGGCGTAACAAGGTGGGGTGTAGGAGTAAGAAGCGAGGAACGGAAGCATCCAAGGGAAAAGAAGGGAAAATCGTAACATTACCCCCCTGTTAGATCTGAAGTTGCCACGACTTCAGTTACTGCCAACGTAGTCGTATACGTCAGCGCTGGGGTCATTAGTCTCGTCATCTCGGTTGTCCACCGGGCAAACATGTCAGCACAGGAATAAATACCTGCCGTGCTCTCCACACCTCCTACAGGCCTCGTACTGTGGGCACTCGATCTCGTCGTGCTGCGCGTCGAACCTCAAGCACTTCTTGCACCAACGGGGGCGCTCAGTGTTACGTTTTGTCCCGGACTGCCCGGCCCGGTTGTGGACTCTGACGTATTCACGATGACTTGGTATGTCAGGAGTAATGTGTCATGGACTTCGGATCATGTTGCCTCGTGTTTGGATGACTGATGCTCGCTATTGTTGTACGTGTTTTGAGTTACGATAACGACTGTGTAACGCTACCACGGCGTTTAGTTCGACTTGAACTCATATGAAGGCGTTCACGACTTAGCTAGTTGTTGACTTGCTCGTAGGGTCTCGATTAACCCGTAGAATACGACTAAGGCGATCCACAGTATCCGTCCTAGCAATACTAAGGCAACTCCGACTTGTTGCGTCGAAAGGGCCAGGGTCCTAGACTCGAAGGTCAGGCTTCTTAGAAGAGGGCGCCTCCCTGTAGAAGTAGGAAGGCTCAAGATCCTTCCTGTAGGCGAGTGAGGATAGTGGTATTCGAGAAGAAGACCAAGATAGCGCATCTTGGTCTTCGCAGTCCACTATTTATACATATTACAGAGGTAGCTTTAAAGCTCCTCTCAAACGTAACGACTACTAGCAGTAATAGCTCGAACCCTACTACCGCTGTCCTAGTAATGAGTCATGCTAGCAATCACATGCTAACACGACGTGCTGACTGATCCTTCTGTCCATGACTAATTTCTACTTACTACCGTAGTCATAACCGTATAGTAAGCGTCCACTTCAACTCTCCTACCGTAATGTGAGTCCGCGATGCTCAAACCGTAACATCACCCCCTTCTCAGGAGCGACGCCCACGTCGCCGGTGGTCGCCGGCTCCTCCCATCCATCCTTCCTGTACCTTTTCTATCCTCTCCATGGCGTCGGCCATCTCCAACCGGAATGTTACGCTCCAGCGGGCGTACCTTCCGGAGTTCGGCACTCGACGGGAAACTTGGGGGTTCTTGCGGTATCACGGTGGCGACCAAGACTTCGGCGGTCTATCTTCCGGCCGGATTCTCGAGATCTTGGGATTTACTGAGTTCTTCTAGGGTTTGAACAATACCGTAGGCGATAACGGCAAGGATATGCGTAACGCGGGTGGCAAAGAAGAAGAGGAGGACGTGCTCAAGTAAAGGAGACAGGATCGGAGAGGGGATAACTATACAGGGGCTGCCTGTATCTGCTTCGGTCTACTTGTAGGCTGGTAGAATACAAGAAGTCAAGCTGAGGGATATCAGCGAGACTGGGGTACTACTTATACACTTCCAGGGAGCTTTCAAGCCCAGCCTGAAGTCCGAAACCTAGTACGTATCGTCCAATCGTAAGTAAAACAACACGAGTCAGGGGCATACAGTCACAGGGTCAACAATGAGGCAAAGGTGAAACGGGGTCAGAAGTCCATCAATCAGTGGCTGAAACATACAACTCCTGGGCGCATCAAGCCACAGGCACAATCAGACAATCCATCAGAAACTAGGAACCATACAGTCCATGAGGCAGATCCGATCACGATCCAGGCACAAGCTCATCTGGATCCTTCTGGTGCGGGTCTAGACCAGGTCACGTGCCAGGGTCACGTGACGGGCGCTTGACGTCTTCTTCGGCTATTCCCAGGGCGCTTGCCAGCCCGGGTCACGTTCGTAATGTAGGATATTTCCGGGGTCGATACCCTCACTTCTGGCGGCTGCTACCCATTCTGCGCGGTACTCCTCGGCGGTGCTGCACGAGTCCATACTGGTGGCGCGGGGCATGGGGCGAAACGCAACACGGAACTTGCTCCGAGACAGCTCCCCCTTAATGCCCCCCAATGCGGCGGCGAGTTGGTGGAGCCGCTGCTCCATCCGCTCAGCCTCGTACGCATATGACCGATACCGGTGTAGTTCGGCCTTGAGGCTCGCATCGTGCAGCTCTCCGAGGGCGCGATCGATGCGAGGGCGGTCGTGGTATCCGCCGGCGAAGATCATCAGATCCTCTTGAGGGTAGTGGGGCTTACCTCGGGCCCGGACCTGCAGCTCCGCGTAGAGCGGCTTCGAGTATACCTTCTCACTGTCCTCCGTCAGTCCCAGCACCAAGGGATCCGTGTTCATGACGATTTGAACGAACGCGGCTTGGCGGGTACGTCCCTGGCCGTCGGTGATCGGGTAGTGAATGAAGTTCTCCCCGCAGTTGTGGACATAGCCGTGAGGGGCGGGCCCTAGGGCTCGGTGTCGTAGTTGAAGGAGTGGGAAGAGGGGAGGAGCGTCTGCTCGAACTCCTCCTCGGTACAGGGGGCGTCCTGTAGTGTCGCATGCGTAGGGGGTCTCGTCGGGGTGGTCAGTGTCGGTGGCAGTGACGATGAGCGGGTGCTCATCTGGGTAGTAGTCGTGGAGGCTCCCCCTCGCCTGCTCCAGTATCGTCTCATGCGTTCCACGGCCCCTGCCTTCCTCCTCGCCATCATCTCCGACCGCCGTTCGGTCGCCCTCCGAAGCTGCTCCTCCTTCCACGCCCGCGCTATCTCCAGCCACTTGCGTTCCTTCTTCCAGTCTTGCCATCGTAATGTCGCCGGCGATGGGTTCTTCCGCCCACTGCTCCACTCGGACCGGGAGAGGTCGAGGTGAGGACACCTTGCTGTCGCAGAGAGCTGCACGAAGCCTGTCAACTTCGGGCGTCGTAAGCGGGGTTCGGTTGAGGCGCTGGCCATCTTTGGTGACCAGCCACCAGCTTGCGGGGTTGCTGGTGTCGGGGGTGTATTCGGCCGGGGTGAGGGATTGGAGAGCTTCGACAAGCTCTTGATGGGTGACGGGGCCCGCGTTTGCGGCAACACGAGCGACGGCGTTGGCGGCAGAGGGAACGGACATTGTTGAGAGTATGGAAGAGAAGAAGCCAGTGTGGTGAATATGAGAGGATGATGGGGGTTTCGACGAAATCTTTCGAGCTTTTAAGTCTCGTATGACGCGGGGATTCAACTTTTGATACTCAGCTATCGCTTCGTCCGCAAACACGTCATCCTTATCGACCCACTGATTCTCCGAGTTGGGGTATCCCTTCCACTTGATCAGGTACTGAAGGCGTCTCTTCTTGCCGAAGTGCCGATGGTCTAGGACCTTCTCTACCTCGTATTCTTCTTCCCCTTCTACCAAATTGGGTGCTGGGCGCTGGAAATTTTCTCCATGCATGAGCGTTTCGCGATAAGGTGTGAGAAGATCGATGTGGAACACCGGATGGATGCTCCACTGTGTGGGAAGTTCCAGCTGGTAATTTACCGGCGACAGGACGCATGTGATTCGGAAGGGTCCGTGTCGTCTGGCCGCCAATTTGGGTGTTGGTTGATTGGTTCTCAGGTGGCGTCCTTCCAGCCATACATAATCCCCCACTTGAAACTTCAGGGTGTTTCGGTGTTTGACCCACATGAGTTGCGCCTTTTTGATGAGTTCCTGAGCTTCTCTCTGTGCTTCTCGGAATTGTTCCAGCCTCGTGGTGATCTGAGGGATTGGGGATGGCTTATCAAGCCAATCAGCGCGCGGATCATATCCTATGAGGAGGGAAAACGGGGACTTCCTTGTCGTCTTGTGAGGCCAATTGTTGTGCGCGAATTCAGCTATTGGTAGGAAGGTCGCCCAGTTATCTTGCTGCTCGTTAGTCCAGAAGCGGAGATACTGTTCTAGCCATTGATTGGTCCGTTCGGATTGTCCGTCTGTTCTGGGGTGGTACGCCATGGATATGTTCTGCTGGATTCCCAGGATTCGGCATAGTTCTCGTGTAAATTTTGAAGCAAAACGGGGGTCTCTGTCGCTGATGATTTTGGACGGTAGTCTGAATCGCTTGAAGATGTGGGTTGCGTACAATCCCGCGGTTCCTTCCACCGTGATTTCTTCGTTGCAGGGGATGAAGACCGAGGCTTTACTACAGTCGTGATCAGTTACTGTTAGGATGGTGTTGTAACCTTGTGAGTTCGGGAGTTTGGTGATGAAGTCCAGGGCGATGGTTTCGAACGGAAGTGCGTTTTCCTTTGGAGTGATGGGCACCATGGGGGCTTTGATCGGACGCGTGTTGACTTTGTGTCGTTGGCATTCGGCGCATCCTTGTACGTAGTTTCGTACGTTGAGTTTCAACTTGGGCCACCAGTATCTTCGTTCTACCAATCTTGTGGTTCGTGCGATTCCAGGGTGTCCGTGTACCGGTGGGTCGTGGTGTGCAGCGATGAGCATCCATTTTTCTTCCATAGATCTGGTAATCACGTACTTTCCCTGTCGATACCATGCTCCGTTGATGAACTTCAGCTGCTGGGGATCTACCCAATAGCGTAAGATTATTTCCGTTTGCGGAGGATCTTGAGTGGCTTGTATTGTTGTTACTCGCGCGAAGACGTCTTCGGGTAGCACTATCACGTTCTCGTTGTCTCGTTCACCTTGGTCATAGTCTGGTCGTCGGGATAATGCATCCGCTCGTCCGTTCTTCTTTCCTGGAATGTGGTGAATTTCAAAGTTGTACTCCATGAGCTCAAGTACTTCCCTCGCGACTCTTCGACTTATTTTTTGCGGTAGTTTCCAGTACTGGAGGTTCATGTGATCGGAGTAGATTTTGATTTTGTGTGGTGATCCGGCCAGTAGCGGTCTCCAGTGTCGGAGTGCTTTGACGATGGCGAGTAGTTCTAGGTCGTATATGTCGTAGTTCCTTTCCGCTTCGTTGAGTGTGGCCGAGTAGTATCCGATTGGGTGCCGTTTTCCGTCTTCCTTTTTCTGGAGTAGTACCGCGCCCGTGGCGAACCCTGAGGCATCTACCTCGAGCTCGAATGGGTCATCTAGTTTTGGATGGGCAAGTACCGGCTCCTCCGTAACTAGGGCTTTGAGTTTTTGGAATGCTCTGTCTTCCTCATCCGTCCACCTCCATTCCGTGTCCTTCCTTGTGAGTTTGTTGAGGGGTTTGGCGTGTGTGGCAAAGCCGCGAATGAAAAGCCGGTAAAAATTGCAGAAGCCTAGGAAGGATCAGACGTCACGGACCTTTGTGGGTGTGGGCCAGTCTTTGATACCGGAAATTTTTACCGGGTCCATGCGTGTCACCCCCTTCTCAAGGATTACCCCCAGGTAATCCATTCGCGGTTTGTTGAAGAGGCATTTTTCGAGTTTGAAGTAGAGGTCATGTTCCATGGCGACTTGTAGGACGTCGTGGACAGCTTCTTCATGTTCCTTTTGTCCTGCCGGATTTCTAGTCGCTATGCCTATGTCATCCATGTATACGCGTATGATTGTCCCTTTGACTTCGTGTTTGGCGATCGTGTCTCGGTAGATAGCGTTCATCATGGTTTGGAATGTGGCTGGAGAGTTGGTGAGTCCGAAGTACATGACAGTGGGTTCGAAGAGACCATACCGCGTCTTAAAGGCCGCTTTGTGTTCGTCGCCTTTCTTAATGTGTACGTTGTTATACCCCCAGCGGACGTCCAGTTTGGTGTAGGTGTGGGCTTGGCTAAGGTCGGTGATGAGGTCTGATATAAGGGGTAACGGATATTGGTTGCGGATGGTGACAGCGTTAATCTTCCTATAGTCTTGTACCGGTCGTAGTTTCCCATCCTTCTTTTTGATAAAGAAGAAGGATGAAGCATAAGGGGACTTTGATGGACGGATATACCCCTTCTTCAGTTGTTCGTCTAAGAACTCCTTAAGTTTGCCGTCTTCCTCCTGTGTCATGGGATAGACCTTGCAATCGATCACCAATGGGGTACCTTCCTTGAATTCGATGGCATGGTCCCATGGCCTGGAAGGAGGGAATCGGTTGGATGCTTCTTCACTGAAGATCTTCGCGAACTGGTGGTAAGCTGATGGAAGTTCTACTTTATCGTGGAACTGCTTAGCTTCGATAGCCAATTCCGTGGCCGTGGTGCGTAGGTGGGTTTCCTCTTCTAGGTCCGCTACTATGCTTTCCTTCTCTTCTGTGGTGATGCTTCCTATGATATGGTCTTCTTTGTTGGGGTAGATCGACCGGATGACGACCGGAAGCATTTTCTCGTGTATGGTAGCGTATCTCCAGTTTATCGTAGGTTCGTACGTTGCCAGCCAAGGATACCCGAGTACCAGGTCTTCGTTTCCAAGGTCTGTGACCAGGAAGCGCATCTTTTGTCATCGTTGGTTAGTTTGGACATCTAAGTCAACGAAGTGGGTGATACTGCCCGCTTTGTTTTCTGTATTGTCGATATTCCATATTTTTCTGGGATGGTCCAGTATTTGGAGTCCAAGTCCCATTCTTTTTGCGAACGAGGGGCGTATGAAGTTGTCTGTTGCCCCGGAGTCTACTAATGTTCTGATGTCGGCCATTGCGTAATTCGTGCAAATCGAGACTGGAATTCTAAGAGACCAATAGCGAGTCATGATTACAGAATTACAATTAACCGCCCTCACCCAGGCCAATGGGTTCAGGTGTTCTGAAAACCCTCTTTTCCCCACATTTCTTGGAGGATGAGGTCCTTTACGTCGTCCGATTCTCCCGCTACTCCTGCTAGCCAGTCTTTGGCCCTTTGTTGCGGTGGTGCGGAACTTGCTGCTCTGGCTTGTGCGGGTGGTTCTTCTTGCGTGTAATAGTCGGTGTCTGCCATTCGACTAGTGGTTGCTCGACGGCGTGGCTGTTGGCAGTTTCGTGAGAAGTGCCCCGTCTGATTACAGTTGTAGCAGACGACTGTCCTCATGTCTCGAGGTGGGGGTCCTCCTCCTCTTCCATATCCTCCTCTTTGTGGTCTTGGGATGAAGGGACGATTTGGGTCACCGACTTCCGCTACTCGTGTGCGCGTTCGATCGGCAGACGTGTCCATTGCGTTTGGGTCATATCTGGGCGGTGGTGGTCCTCTTGGTGGACCCCAACTGGGGGCTTGTGGCCTCCACCGGGGTTGGGCTGATGATGGTGGCGTCTTGGTTTTGAAGTTATCGAGGCGTGCTTTCATGTGTATGTATTGTTTTTGCCTTCTCAGTGCGCACCTCTTCCAGTCTTCGAATGTGTGTGGTTCGTCCAGTTCGTAGACCTTCATGAATAGGGCTCGTGGTAGCCCCGCGGTGAATCGATCGATGGTTTGTCGATCGTTCAAGTTGTAGTGAGCCTTTCTTGCTAGTTGCTCAAATCTGACCACGTACGCGTCAATGTCTTCCCCTATCATTTTTACTCCCTTTTGCAGTTCCGCTTGCGCCTGTTCTTCTTCGAGGATGTTTGAGAACCTCTTGGCGAATTCCGTTGCTATGTGATTCCACAGGGTCTGGGAGTATTGGCTAACTCCCCGGCGTACTTCTCTGTTGAGTCATTCTAATATGGTCAGCGTCCATTCGCTGACGTTGATTCCTTTTACGTATCCCAGGAAGAGGAGGGATCGTCGGTACTCGTTTTGCATGATTGGTGCATCCAGGTTCATTCCCCAGTATACGTGCCATTGTGTGAGAAAGGCCTCGTATTTAGTACAGTCTCCGTCGAAAACGGTTGGTGGTTCACCTGACAGTCTGTCCGACCCATGTCCTCCTCTTGGTGGTCCTGCACCCGCTGGTCCTCCTCCTGGCGGTACTCCTCCTGGTGGTCCTCCTTCTGGCGGTCCTCCTCCTGGCGGTCTTCCTCCTCCCGGGAATCCTCCTCCTATCGGTCCTTGTCCCGGGAATCCTCCGGGGAGTCCTCCTGGTGGTGGCGGAGGTCCTTCCGGTGGGTCTGGGTGGTCTGGTCCTATTGCTCGGAATAGGGCTGCGTCGTCGGCTGTCATTCGGTGTCCGGTAGAGGGGTTAATGGGGTTGAGGATGGCCTCTGCTTCTTCTCTGATGCGATGTACTTCTTCCATTGCTTGTGACTCGGTTACTGTAGCCATGGGGCTTCGAATATGAATTTCTTCTGGGACGGTGATGTGTAAGGACTCAGCTATTTGGGCCAGTAGGCTTGAGTCGTCTCCTGTTCCTGGTTGTGCTTCGCTTTCGGTTGCGGTGTATTCTTCTACCTGCTCTTCGTGGCTTGATTCCGATGGGGCCTGTTCTCTGTGCTGTTCTTCGTCCTCACTGCTGCTACTGTCTCCGTCTAGTGACCCCCAGTCGTCCCCTTGGAGTTCTCTTGAGTCTATGTCGCAGCGATAGTGTCGTCCCACTGGTCTTACAACGTCCCACCGATTGTCTACGGGGTTCCACGTAATCTCCGTCCAGCAGAAGTTGGAGTAGTTGAACTCAACTGGTCGGTATCTGATGGTTTCTCCTGGGAAGTCTATGAAGTATCCTGTGTCTCCTCGGTATTCTCTCCACCAGGCTGCGCCTAGGAATCATCGTGGTACTGATCGTTCTCCTCTGGTTTCGAGGTTGTAGGGTCGGAAATTTCTCCACTGGTCTCTTGTGGTGAATGCCACGGTTGGTTATCTTGGTCTTAATGTAACGCTACCACGGCGTTTAGTTCGACTTGAACTCGTATGAAGGCGTTCACGACTTAGCTAGTTGTTGACTTGCTCGTAGGGTCTCGATTAACCCATAGAATACGACTAAGGCGATCCACAGTATCCGTCCTAGCAATACTAAGGCAACTCCGACTTGTTGCGTCGAAAGGGCCAGGGTCCTAGACTCGAAGGTCAGGCTTCTTAGAAGAGGGCGCCTCCCTGTAGAAGTAGGAAGGCTCAAGATCCTTCCTGTAGGCGAGTGAGGATAGTGGTATTCGAGAAGAAGACCAAGATAGCGCATCTTGTGTAACGTTACCACAGGAACGTTATGTGCGACGTGCACGTCACTAAGTCGTTCAAGCCGAGGTAACGGGATACGAGTTAGCCGGTTAAGGCCAAGTTCGAGGGTGAACAAGCACTGCATGGTCTCCTCAGACACGCAAGTGGTAATCGGGAGTTCTGGGGTTCAAGCGCAAAGGCGAACCAAAGTCGTGCTCAAGCGAAACAGCGAGCCAAAGTCGTTCAGGGGTTAACCTCAATGTGGTATTACACAAGAAGTCAAGTCTACCGTACAAGCTAGGTAGCGTGCGACTTATATACTAGTACAGGATGTTTGTACGCAACAAACATATGGCGCGATAAGTGGAGTCCTTAAACAAAAGCGGAACAAAGGTGAGACTATAGTAGGGAATAGGGTGATTGCGCGGGGTCATGTGGGAGTCAGCTGAGACCGGAGCGCCGTGAACTTTGATATACAAGGAAGGGGACATGAGGGCGTATCGTGCGGCGAAGAGATCATGGGAAACGGTTGGGTGCGTGATGAGTTATGGGCGTAACAAGGTGGGGTGTGGGAATGGGAAACAAGGAACGGGAGCGTCCATGAGAAAAGGGAAGGAAAATCGTAACATCTTGGTCTTCGCAGTCCACTATTTATACATATTACAGAGGTAGCTTTAAAGCTCCTCTCAAACGTAACGACTACTAGCAGTAATAGCTCGAACCCTACTACCGCTGTCCTAGTAATGAGTCATGCTAGCAATCACATGCTAACACGACGTGCTGACTGATCCTTCTGTCCATGACTAATTTCTACTTACTACCGTAGTCATAACCGTATAGTAAGCGTCCACTTCAACTCTCCTACCGTAATGTGAGTCCGCGATGCTCAAACCGTAACAGACTGTGCATTCTATTATTAGGATATGCTACTTACGCTACTGGTTACTTACGAGTTCGAGCAGAGCTGGAACTAGCTCCCTTACTTGTATTTAAGCTTACAGTAGTACGGACCAGGATCCCCATCTTGGTCTTCTTCGAAATACCACATCCTCTACTCGTCTTCTATACTAGGGACTCGCGACGTCCCTAAGTGAGCTAGCTCCGGCATATCCCTCTGTGATCAAGAAGGGATCCCCGTGACCTCATCTCCATCTTCCCTCGTGAATGGTAGATCAGCTGACCGTGACTTACCCGCCTGGTACCACGTGTCATCTCGTCTTTGAATATCTCAACTCCCGTACCGCTCGCCCCACTCACTGTTACTACATCGTCGACAACCTCGAGTGGGAGTATATCCGCAAAGTCCCTGGTCCACCACCGAACGTTCCAATAGAAGAGACGTTGTATACCTACAGGGACTCTACAGGCACGTATTGGCCCCATCCCGCAGTCTTCCCCGAGCACTCGGACAACCACAGGTTTCACCCCCGAGGGAACCCACGTTACAACAGCGTCTAAGTCAGACCAACGTCCGTGGTAGACGTTACATTAAGACCAAGATCCTTCAACGTGGCTTCCGCAGTAACAACTTGCGATCTCTGGATCCCATTCTGACCATATCACATTGATAGAAGAGGGGAATGCAACGTCCCTAAACAATACCTCAAAGGAGCATTTTGGCAAACAGAACAAGGAGACCCAGGCTACGTAGTTCTTTACACTTACAAGGACGGCAAAACCGGACTCATCCCGGTAGAATTCAACTTCGACCACACTTGTTGGACAGAAATCAGGTGGGACGAACTCCACGGCAAACTACAAGTCGTTAGACCCGCAGGATCCGGCCTTCACCTCGACATTCGTCAAAGCGAAACAACCACCAGAGATCAGTGGGGTCCTATAGACGGACAAGAAGAAGAACCAGTCCGCTCCCCTACTCCCAAGACACCAGCACCCTCCCCGTCATTAGGAAGTAACCCCGAGGAAATCCATATCCTCGAAGCACAGGCAGAAGAAGAAGAAGCGCAATTGGGATTACTAGCTGAGTCCATTCCTACAGACATGACCACTACAATCACCGAACAACCAACGACATTCCAGGAGCCCGCGCGTATCAGTCGCAGCGGAGGACCCCCACCCGAAGGACACGGAGGTGGAGGTGGAGACGATGGAGGAGGAGATCTCAGAGGACCCCTCTTCACGGGACCAAATGTGTCAAGCGGAACTAAGCCCGAGAAATTCATGGGCAGAGAACCCCTCGTATTCACCGGGGATCGCACCAAAGTCCAACAGTTCCTCACTCAATGGGAATTGTTCATAGAAACCAACTATGACAACCCGACGTTCACTCTTCCTTACCGCAAAGCGCTGATTTTCCTCACCTACATCCAAGGGGACCACGTCAACGAATGGGTCCTCTCTACCACCAAATGGGTCAAGGCGTACAAAGCCAAGCACGGGCCTTATGACAAGTGGATTTGGGAAGCCATTGAACTCGGCTTTCGCAGCACGTTCGCTGATATACTCGAGAAGGAAAGGGCACAACAGGATCTCCAGAAGGGTTTCCGGATGGAAGGACAAGATATCGACTCCTACATCGCCAAGTTCGAAAAAGCGGTCAGAGAAGCAGGATATCGTTTCGATGACTCTCTAGTCCTTGACAAGTTCACCAGTGGGCTCCCGGTGGAACTTTACAAGAACGCATACAACTTCCACAGCCCAAACACATACGCCCAATGGAAGACAGCCGCGCTCGAGCAACAGCGCAAGTGGATGCATCTTCAGACACGTTTGGGGGGACGTAAACCCCCGGGACCCGGTAAGCCGGGCAATACTTCCCTCAGAACTTTCAACGCTCCAAATCGCCCTCAGCAGCCACGCCAAGGATGGCAAGCATTCCGGAATCATCCGGACGCTATGGACACTACTCCCGGAAGAGTCCGCGCTCGACTCGCGGGCTCTGAAGAAATCGACTACGCTCGACCCCCGTACACGCCGCAAGGAGGACGCTCCCAGGGAAAAGGAGTTGTAGACATGAAAAACATCAACTGCTACAACTGCGGAAAGCTCGGACACATGTCCCGCGAATGCCGTCAACCCCGCAAACCACGTGTCAATACGAACTGGCAGCCTCACCAGGGAAGGGGAGCGTTCATCGAAGAAGTTCAAAGCGTCCAAGAAGAACCCCTGATCCAGTTTGAAGAAGACAGCGGCAGCAGCCGCGGCGCCCACGCCACCACTGATACGCCACAAGAACGGGCGACCAGCTGGATAAATGGAGTCCGAAACCTCGACGAAGAAGCCAGAGACCTGGTAGTTCGGGACCTATTGGGGCAAGAGGATTTTCAAAGCACCTGAACCCGACGGCCTGGGTGAGGGCATTACAGTGTAACTCTGTATTCATAACGCGCTATCAATCTATGCATGTTCCAGTTTCATTGCGCGCAAGTTACGCCATGGCCGACAAACGAGCACTAGTGGACTCCGGAGCCACCAACAACTTCATACATCCGGATTTCGTCAAGAGAATGAGGCTAGGCCTCAAAGAGCTAGACCGTCATCGAAAGATCTGGAACATTGACGGCACGCACAATAAAGGGGGTAAAATTACCCACTGCGTGGATCTAGAAGTACATACCAAGGGAGTCGTCAAAGAAATGCGATTCCTCGTAACCGACGTAGGAGGAGAAGACATAATATTGGGGTACCCATGGCTAGCAACCTTCCAACCCGATATCCAATGGGCAACGGCCACGCTTAACAAAGCTGAGTACCCGGTTGTCCTCCACACAATCAATCCTACGAGACCACAAATAGATCTGGTCATAGCACGGCTTGTGCTCGAGAAGCTGCTACTCCCTAACAAGCAGAAAATCGAAGAACAACTACGAAGAGAATGCGACCTCGAAGACACTCGTCTACGTGCAACAATGTCTACCGAAATGGCTATCGAAGCCAAACAATATACCAAAACGAAAGCGGTCCCAGAAGAATACCAGCGACACATTAAAATCTTCAGTGAGGAAGAATCCAATCGATTCCCGCTATCAAAACTGTGGGATCACGCGATCGACTTCAAACCAAACGCGCCGGACACAATCGACTGCAAAATCTATCCAATGAGTCAAACGGAAGATAAGGTGCTCAAAGAATGGATCGACGAACAATTGGTCAAAGGGTATATTAGACCCTCTAAATCCCCGTACGCATCATCCTTTTTCTTCATCAAAAAGAAGGACGGAAAGCTACGCCCTGTACAGGATTACCGGAACATCAACAACTGGACTATACGCAACCAATATCCCCTCCCGCTCATCCCGGAACTTATTGCAGATCTAAGCGGAGCGTTCATATTCACCAAACTGGACATTCGTTGGGGCTACAACAACGTAAGAATCAGAGAAGGGGACCAGGAAAAGGCTGCGTTCAAAATGAAATACGGACTTTTTGAACCAACGGTAATGTTTTTCGGGCTAACCAACTCTCCGGCGACCTTCCAAACCATGATGAATGAGATCTGTAAAGACCTCATCGCATACCATGAAACAAAGGGTACGACTATCAGGGTATACATGGACGACATAGGCATAGCAACCCGATCTACGGAACAAGCACACATCGAAGCAGTACACGACATCCTGGACCTACTAGAGGAAAACGACCTATTTCTCAAACCGGAAAAATGCATCTTTCATGCACCAAGCATCGATTACCTGGGGGTAATCATTGAAAAGGGGGTGACACGCATGGACCCCGTCAAAATTTCCGGTATCAGAGACTGGCCAAACCCCAAAAACGTCAAACAGGTGCGATCATTCCTAGGCTTCTGCAACTTCTACCGCGCTTTCATTCGAAATTTTGCCACACACGCTCGTCCCCTTAACAAACTCACACGGAAGGACACAGAATGGACATGGACGGCAATAGAACAGGAAGCATTCGACAAAATCAAGAAGCTTGTCACAGAAGAACCGGTCCTCATGCACGCCAAGCTAGAAGATCAATTTGAACTCGAAGTGGATGCCTCAGGATTTGCAATAGGAGCAGTACTACTCCAACGCAAAGAAGACGGCAAAAGACATCCCATCGCTTATTACTCAAACACCCTCAGTACAGCGGAACGGAACTACGACATCTACGACCTCGAACTCCTAGCAATTGTCAAAGCACTTCGAAACTGGCGCCACTATCTGGCAGGATCCCCACACAAAATCAAAGTATTCTCGGACCACATGAACCTCCAATACTGGCGCTCCCCGCAAAAGATAAGTCGCCGCGTAGCACGGGAAGTACTAGAACTCTCTGAGTATGATATCGAGATTCACCATATCAAGGGAACGGCAAACGGACGAGCCGATGCCCTATCTAGACGCCCGGACTACGATCAAGGGGAAGGAGACAACGACCAAGTCACGGTACTACCCGATGACATCTTCGTCAGGGCTGCAGCGATAGATACGACGGAAGACCCTCTCCGAATCAACGCCACCATATCAGTACAAGAAATGGAGAAGACAAATCCGGTATACGCCCAGGACGACGACAAACTCCGCCCCTGGATAAACCCACATGGACTGAAGAAAATCGAAGGCACATGGTACAAAGACGGACGCCGAGTAGTCACAGGAGGGATTCTGAGCAAACGGGAACTCATCAAGAACCATCACGACCCTCCCGTATACGGGCACCCGGGAATCAGTCGAACCATCAAACTCGTAGAACGATATTACTGGTGGCCGGGTCTAAGAAACGAAGTCATGGACTACGTCAAAGGATGCGCCGATTGCCAAAGAATCAAAGTCAACACCAGGGCCATCAAAGCGCCACTACGCCCAATATTCCCAAAACCCGAAGCTATGCCGTTTGAAACTATCGCGCTTGACTTCATCACTAAACTTCCCGAAGCACAGGGCTGTGATACAATCCTCACGATAACGGATCATGACTGCACAAAGATGTCCCTATTCATCCCATGCCAAGAAGAGATATCAGCCGAAGGCACAGCCGCCCTATACGTCAAACACGTGTTCCCTCGATTCGGACTACCAGGAAAGATCATCAGTGACCGAGATCCCCGGTTCGCCTCGAAGTTCACGCGCGAACTGTGCAAAATTCTCAGTATCGAACAAAACATTTCCACAGCCTACCACCCATGCACTGATGGACAATCGGAACGCACAAACCAATGGCTAGAGCAATACCTGCGATTTTGGGTCAACGAACGACAGGATGACTGGATACACTACCTCCCCATGGCTGAGTTCACCCATAACAACTGGCCCAGCGAAACCACTAAAGAATCTCCCTTCCAGCTCCTCATGGGGTACAACCCCCGCGCTGATTGGACCGATAGGCCATCACCAATTCTGCAGGTGGCGCTCAGGGTCAAACAATTCAAAGAACTCCGACAGCGCGCGCAGTCGCTGATGATCAAAGCGCAGCAAGGGTGGATCAAGGCCAAAGATACGCCCAAGTTCCAAATTGGGGATCAAGTATGGTTAGAGGGACACCACTTACGCACGCACCAACCAACGGCGAAACTAGCGGCAAGACGCCACGGCCCATTTAAGATTGTTCAGGTGATGTCCGCAGTCAACTACCGCCTAGAACTTCCCACGCAGTGGCAGATCCACCCAGTGTTCCATGTGGACCTCCTGACGCCTTATCACGAAACACCCACGCACGGACCCAATTATCAACGCCCACCACCGGATCTAGTAGGCGGAGAAGAAGAATACGAAGTCGAGAGGATTCTAGATTCTCGGCGATTCGGCAGAAGTCGTAAATTGCAATACTTGGTCAAATGGAAGGGATACCCAGACTCGGACAACCAGTGGGTCGATAAGGATGACGTATTCGCAGATGACGCGATCCGGGAGTTCAAAAATTCCAACCCTGCCCGTGAAACACATATAAGCATGGGGGAAACCCAAGAGACGTCCCCATCTCCTTCCTTCACTTCACTCCCCACTTATGAGGCCCTCTTCCCCAGTGAACTTCCGATATGTCGTCGACACCGAGCTATCGGCACCTTACTGAGTACAGTCCACGCCATCGTCACCCCTGTCGTCTACCCTTGCCCTTCACCAACGAGGAAGTCGTCCTCCTTCCCCCGGGACATCCCCAATTCCTTCGCCGACCCCCACTGTTTATTCCGAGAGCAACCAGCCCAATTATCTCGGAGACAACTACGTCCCAACCAGAGCGCCCACTCCAGCGGGCGACGAACAAGGGTATGTACCCAGCCGACCGACGTCCCCACTCGGACCCGACGAGGGTGGGGATCCGTATGACCCAGCGGAACACCTCGAGGTGCATCAGTATCTACGTTACGCCACCCATCTCACCACGACACACTCGGAAACCCCCCCGCTATGCGGACCCACCGGGGAGGCTATCACACTACCGGCGGCACGTCCACCCCCGATTTGCGCAAATCAAGAGGAGGAACATGTGCAGGAGGCCAAAGATCGGCCAGAGACACCCCCGCCCAGGGGATATCAGTTCAACAGGGGAGTCCATTACATTCCCTTTCAGATTCGAGACGCTCAAGAACGTCTTTGGCCCGCCTGGTATACTCAGCTCATTCTCACCGCCGACCCGTTCGTCCTGGCCTTCAGGATGGGATGCAACCAGCAGTACGGGAAGCCCGTCCACGTGGTCCCCTATTACGACGAGCAGTCCTCTTCCCCCACTTACACCAACGACGACCTCACATTCCTGCTCTCCGACGCGGGACTAGTCGACTCGGTCGACCAAGCGCTCCTCCACATGAAGGACGCGACCCTCATGGCCAAGGTCCATCGCTACTGTTGCATGACGTTGGGATGGCGGGCGCAGCAACACCGGTTAGCGGTGGAGCAGATGAAGTTGGAGCGCATAGAGATCGAGCGCAACAGGTGTGTCGCCAGACTTCAGCGAGCGCATGTGGTGGACCGCATCGAGAATGTTCGGGCCTCGCTTCATCGAGGACCCAAGGCGGAGCAGGACGCCGAGGAGATCGCCCGCATCAGAGCCCTCCGCGAAGTAGGCACCAACCCGCTCGCCATCATGCGTGGTCAAGCTGGGGCTTGATGCTGAAAAGGGGGTGATGTTACGTTTCGTCCTGGACTGCCCGGCCCGGTTGTGGACTCTGACGTATTCATGATGACTTGGTACGTCAGGAGTAATGTGTCATGGACTTCGGATCATGTTGCCTCGTGTTTGGATGACTGATGCTCGCTATTGTTGTACGTGTTTCGAGTTACGATAACGACTGCGCATTCTATTATTAGGATACGCTACTTACGCTACTGGTTACTTACGAGTTCGAGCAGAGCTGGAACTAGCTCCCTTACTTGTATTTAAGCTTACAGTAGTACGGACCAGGATCCCCATCTTGGTCTTCTTCCAAATACCACATCCTCTACTCGTCTTCTATACTAGGGACTCGCGACGTCCCTAAGTGAGCTAGCTCCAGCATATCCCTCTGTGATCAAGAAGGGATCCCCGTGACCTCATCTCCATCTTCCCTCGTGAATGGTAGATCAGCCGACCGTGACTTACCCGCCTGGTACCACGTGTCATCTCGTCTTTGAATATCTCAACTCCCGTACCGCTCGCCCCACTCACTGTTACTACATCGTCGACAACCTCGAGTGGGAGTATATCCGCAAAGTCCCTGGTCCACCACCGAACGTTCCAATAGAAGAGACGTTGTATACCTACAGGGACTCTACAGGCACATATTGGCCCCATCCCGCAGTCTTCCCCGAGCACTCGGACAACCACAGGTTTCACCCCCGAGGGAACCCACGTTACAACAGCGTCTAAGTCAGACCAACGTCCGTGGTAGACGTTACACTCAGAGGGTTCCTCAAACACCGGGGTGATGGGCACGAGGCGGTGGATGAGGCAATTCTCGGAAGCATGAGCCCGACTTGCGCACCACACACAGACACCAGTCAGTGGTTTGTTGGGGCACTCACTCATCTTGTGCCCGCGCTTCTTGCACAAGTAGCATTTGCGCCATTTCTGCGTCCGGCTAGGTCCATCTACGAGACGTGGCATCTCGACAGGTCCTCCAGGTCGCGGCACGAGTGGGAGCTCAGGGAAGTAGTGTCGAGGGCGTATGGGGTGGGTGGTGAGCTCTACAAATTTGTCGGTAATAAGAGGGATGGCACCTGTGTACTGCATGCGCTTTGTGATGCCCTGGAGCTTGGTGTCCAGATGGAACTGGTCCCTCACCGCTTCTTGCTCTAGATGCCGCAGATCTGCCCATCGCGCGTCCAGGGGGATCTTGTCCCCAAGGCACTGCCGCAATCTCGCCACCTCTGTAACGCTACCACGGCGTTTAGTTCGACTTGAACTCGGACAGGGACGTTCACGACTTAGCTAGTGACCGATACGTGTGCAGTGTCTCGAGAATCCCGTAGAATACCACCAAGGCGAACCAAAGGGCACGCCCAAATAGTACGAAGGCAACTCCGACTTGTCGTGTCGAAAGGGCCAGGGTCTTAGACTCGAAGGTCAAGACTTTATGACAGGGACTCCCCCTTAAAGGCAAGAAGGCGTGAAAGCCTTTAGCAAGAGAAGAGGAGTAGAGTGGTATTGAGAAGAAGACCAAGATGCTCTTCTTGGTCTTCGCAAACCACTATTTATACATATTTCAGAGGCAGCTTTAAAGCTCCTCTCTAAGTACTGTCCCGTAGCGTAAGTAGCTCGAACCCTACTACAGCTATCCTAGTAATGAGTCATACTAACTATCACATGTTAGTACGACTCGTGCTGACTGATACAAATGGTCCATGACTAATACTCGCTTACTATCGTAGTCATAACCGTATAGTAAGTGTCCACTTCAATCCTCGTATCGTAATATGAGTCCGTGAAGCTCCCACCGTAACATCACCCCCTTTTCAGGAGCGACGCCCACGTCGCCGGCGGTCGCCGGCTCCTCCCATCCATCCCGACTGTACTTCCTCGATTCTGTCCATGGCGTTGGCCATCTCCAGCCGGAACTGGCTTCGGGACAGCTCCGCCTCGATACCCCCCAATGCGGCGGCGAGTTGATGAAGCCGCTGCTTCATCCGCTCAGCCTCGTACGCATACGACCGGTACCGGTGCACCTCGGCCCTAAGGCTTACGTCGTGCAGCTCTCCGAGGGCGCGATCGACGCGAGGGCGGTCGTGATATCCGCCGGCGAAGATCATTAGGTCTTCTTGAGGGTATCGGGGCTTACCTCGGGCCCGGATCTGCGGTTCCGCATAGAGCGGCTTCGAATACACCTTCTCGCTGTCCTCCGTCAGTCCCAACACCAGGGGGTCCGCGTTCATGATGACTTGGACAAACGCGGCCTGGCGGGTACGCCCCTGGCCGTCGGTGATCGGGTAGTGCACGAAGTGCTCCCCGCGGTTGTGTGTGTAGCCATGAGGGGCTGGCCCTAGGGCTCGGTGTCGTAGTTGAAGGAGGGGGAAGAGGGGAGGAGCGTCTGCTCGAACTCCTCCTCGGTACAGGGGGCGTCCTGTGGTGTCGCATGCGTAGGGGGTCTCGTTGGGGTGGTCAGTGTCGGTGGCGGGTGACGATGAGCGGGTGCTCATCTGGGTAGTAATCGTGGAGACTCCCTCGCGTCTGCTCCAATATCGTCTCATGCGCTCTATGGCTCCTGCTTTCCTCCGCGCCATCATCTCCGACCGTCGTTCCGTCGCCCTCCGAAGCTGCTCTTCCTTCCACGCCCTCGCCACTTCCAGCCACTTGCATTCCCTCTTCCAGTCTTGCCATCGTAATGTCGCCGGCGACGGGCTCTTCCGTCCACTGCTCCACTCGGACCGGGAGAGGTCGAGGTGAGGACACCTCACTGTCGCAGAGAGCTGCACGAAGCCTGTCAACTTCGGGCGTCGTGAGTGGTGATTGGTTGAGGCGCTGGCCGTCTTCGGTGACCAGCCACCAGCTTGCTGGGTTGCTGGTGTCGGGGGTGTGCTCGGCTGGGACGAGGCTTTGAAGGGCTTCGACGAGCTCTTGGTGGGTGATGGGGCTCGTGTTTGAGGCAACACGAGCGACGGCCTCGGTGGCAGTGGGAACGGACATTGTTGCGAGTAGGGAAGAGAGGAAGCCAGTGTAGCGAGTGAGAGAGGATGATGGGGTTTTCGACGAGATCCTTCGGGCTTTTAAGTCCCTTGTAATGCGGGGGTTTAATCTTTGGTACTCAGCTAGTGCCTCGTCTGCGAACACGTCATCCTTATCAACCCACTGATTCTCCGAGTCGGGATACCCCTTCCATTTGATCAGGTATTGGAGGCGCTTCTTTCTGCCGAAGTGCCGATGGTCCAGGACCTCTTCGACTTCGTACTCTTCTTCTCCTTCTACCAGTTCCGGTGGTGGGCGTTGGAAATTTTCTCCGTGCATGAGCGTCTCTCGGTAGGGTGTGAGAAGATCGATGTGAAATACGGGGTGTATACTCCATTGCGTGGGAAGTTCCAGCTGATAGTTTACCGCCGATAGAACCCGTGTGATCTTAAAGGGTCCATGTCGTCTCGCCGCCAGCTTGGGCGTTGGTTGGTTGGTCCGGAGATGTCGTCCTTCTAGCCATACGTAGTCTCCGATTCGGAATCTGGGCGTATCCCGGTGTTTGACCCACATGGATTGTGCCTTTTTGATAAGGTCTTGGGCTTCTTTCCGCGCTTCTCGGAATTGTTCTATCCTCGTGGTGACCTGTGGGATAGGAGACGGCTTATCGAGCCAATCAGCACGTGGGTCGTATCCCATGAGGAGGGAGAATGGGGACTTCCTTGTTGCCTCGTGGGGCCAGTTATTGTGCACGAACTCTGCTATTGGCAGAAGGGCCGCCCAGTTATCTTGGCGCTCGTTTGCCCAAAAACGTAGGTATTGTTCCAGCCATTGGTTGGTACGCTCTGATTGTCCATCGGTTCTGGGGTGATAAGCCGTGGAAATATTCTGTTGGATCCCCAAGATCCGACACAGCTCTCGCGTGAATTTGGAGGCGAATCGAGGGTCTCGATCGCTGATGATTTTTGAGGGCAGTCCAAATCGCTTGAAGATGTGGGTAGCGTAGAGGCCAGCTGTTTCTTCGGCTGTGACTTCTTCGTTGCAGGGAATAAAGACCGAGGCTTTGCTGCAATCATGATCTGTCACGGTCAGGATGGAGTCATACCCTTGGGACATTGGGAGCTTGGTGATAAAGTCGAGGGCGATGGTTTCAAATGGTAGGGCGTCTTCTTTTGGCGTAATGGGTACAAGTGGGGCTTTTGTGGGGCGTGTGTTGACCTTGTGACGCTGACACTCAGCGCATCCCTGTACGTAGTTACGTACGTCGGTTTTCAGTTCCGGCCACCAGTATCTTCGTTCCACTAGTCTCGTAGTTCGTGCGATTCCGGGGTGTCCGTGTACCGGAGGATCGTGGTGAGCAGCGATGAGCTTCCGTTTCTCGTTTAGAGACCCTGTGATGACGTACTTCCCTTGTCGGTACCATGCTCCGTTTACGAATTTCAGTTGCTGAGGGTCTACCCAATACCGTAGTATGATTTCGGTTTGCGGGGGGTCTTGTTCCGCTTGTACCGTAGTTGTCCGTGCGAATACGTCTTCCGGTAATACAATCACGTCTTCATTGTCTCGTTCTCCTTGGTCGTAGTCGGGTCGTCTGGATAGGGCGTCTGCGCGGCCATTCTTCTTTCCTGGGATGTGGTGAATCTCAAAGTTGTACTCCATGAGCTCCAATACTTCCCTAGCGACTCTTCGGCTGATCTTCTGTGGTAGTTTCCAGTACTGGAGATTCATGTGGTCGGAGTAAATCTTGATCTTGTGAGGTGATCCTGCCAGTAGGGGTCTCCAGTGACGTAGTGCCTTGACTATCGCTAGCAGTTCTAGGTCGTATATATCGTAGTTCCGCTCCGCTTCGCTGAGTGTTGCCGAATAGTAGCCGAGTGGGTGCCGTTTGCCATCTTCTTTCTTCTGGAGTAGTACTGCGCCAGTTGCGAACCCCGAGGCGTCCACCTCGAGTTCGAATGGGTCGTCGAGTTTTGGGTGTGCGAGTACTGGTTCTTCCGTGACTAGGGCTTTGAGTTTGCGGAATGCCCTGTCTTCTTCGTCCGTCCATCTCCACTCGGTGTCCTTTCTCGTGAGTTTGTTAAGTGGTTTGGCGTGTGTGGCGAAGCCGCGAATGAAGAGTCGGTAAAAATTGCAGAATCCCAAGAATGACCGGACGTCACGGACCTTAGTGGGCGTAGGCCAGTCCTTGATGCCGGAAATTTTTACCGGGTCCATGCGTGTTACCCCCTTTTCAAGGATTACCCCCAGGTAATCCATTCGCGGCTTGTTGAAAAGGCATTTTTTCGAGCTTAAAGTAGAGGTCGTGCTCCATAGCTACCTGTAACACGTCGCGGACTGCTTCTTCGTGTTCCTTTTGTCCCGCTGGGTCCCTAGTTGCGATTCCTATGTCATCCATGTATACGCGTATGATCGTTCCCTTGGCCTCGTGTTTGATGATCGTGTCTCGGTAGATAGTGTTCATCATGGTTTGAAACGTTGCCGGGGAGTTGGTGAGTCCGAAGTACATGACTGTGGGTTCAAAGAGACCGTACCGTGTCTTGAAAGCCGCTTTATGTTCGTCTCCCTCTTTGATGCGTACGTTGTTGTACCCCCATCAGACGTCGAGTTTCGTGTATGTGTGTGCTTGGCTGAGGTCCGTGATAAGGTCCGAGATGAGGGGAAGGGGATACTGGTTGCGGATGGTGACGGCGTTGATCTTTCTGTAGTCTTGTACTGGTCGCAGTTTTCCGTCCTTCTTCTTAATGAAGAAGAAGGATGAAGCGTATGGGGATTTGGACGGGCGGATATACCCTTTCTTCAGTTGTTCGTCTAGGAATTCCTTGAGCTTGCCGTCCTCCTCTTGCGTCATGGGGTAGACTTTGCAGTCGATTGCCGATGGGGTGCCTTCTTTAAATTCGATAGCGTGGTCCCATGGTCGGGAAGGGGGGAACCGGTTAGACGCTTCTTCGCTGAAGATTTTCGCGAACTGTTGGTAAGCTGGAGGGAGTTCTACTTTATCGTGGAACTGCTTAGCTTCAATGGCTAGTTCTGTGGCGGTGGTACGCAACCGGCATTCGTCCATTAGTTCTTCCACTATTTCCTGTTTGTCTTCCGTGCGGAGGGCGCCGATGACGTGGTAGTCTGTATGGGGATTGATGGAGCGTATTACGACCGGGAGCATCTTTTCGTGGATTGTGGCGTATCTCCAGTTGATTGTGGGTTCGTAGGTAGCTAGCCAGGGGTATCCCAGGACTAGGTCTTCATTTCCGATGTCGGTGACTAGGAATCGGAGTTTTTGTCGTTTCTGATTAGTTTGGACGTCCAAATCGACATAGTGGATGATACTGCCCGCTTTGTTTTCAGTGTTATCTATGTTCCATATTTTGCGGGGTCTGTCTAGTGTTTGTAGTCCGAGACCCATTCTTTTTGCGAAGGATGGTCTTATAAAATTGTCGGTGGCTCCTGAGTCTACAAGAGCTTTAATGTCGGCCATTGCGTAACTTGTGCGAATCGAGACTGGAATTCGAAGCGAACGGTAGCGAGTCATGATTACAGAGTTACAATTAACCGCCCTCACCCAGGCCGATGGGTTTAGGCGTTCTGAAAACCCTCCTTTCCCCACATTTCTTGGAGGATGAGGTCTTTCACGTCATCCGATTCTCCCGCTACTCCAGCTAGCCAGTCCTTGGCTCGCTGCTGCGGTGGTGCGGTGTTAGCCGTCCTTGCTTGGGATGGTGGTTCTTCCTGTGTATAGTAGTCCGTTTCGGACATTCGGCTTGTGCTTGGACGTGTTCGAGGCTGTTGGCAGTTTCGTGAGAAGTGACCTGGGCGGTTGCAGTTATAGCAGATGACTGTCCTCATATCTCGAGGTGGCGGGCCTCCTCCTCTGCCGTATCCTCCTCGTTGTGGTCTGGGGGTGAAGGGTCGGTTCGCGTCTCCGACTTCTGCTACTCGTGCGCGTGTTCTGTCGGCCGAGGTGTCCATGGCGTTTGGATCGTATCTAGGAGGTGGTGGTCCCCGCGGTGGGCCCCAGTTCGGAACTTGTGCCCTCCATCGGGGTTGCGCCGATGATGGTGGTGTTTTCGTCTTGAAGTTGTCGAGGCGTGCTTTCATATGTATATACTGTTTCTGCCTTCGCAGCGCGCACCTTTTCCAGTCTTCAAAGGTATGCGGTTCATCCAGTTCGTAGACCTTCATGAATAGGGCTCGTGGCAGTCCCGCGGTGAATCGGTCGATCGTTTGCCGGTCGTTTAGGTTGTAGTGAGCTTTTCGGGCTAGTTGCTCAAACTTGACTACGTACGTGTCAATGTCCTCTCCTGTCATCTTGATTCCTTTCTGCAATTCGGCCTGCGCTTGTTCCTCTTCGAGTATGTTGGAGAATCGTTTGGCGAATTCCGTTGCGACATGATTCCATAACGTCTGGGAGTATTGGCTTACCCCTCGTCGTACCTCTCGGTTGAGCCATTCTAGAATGGATAGCGTCCATTCGCTGACGTTGATTCCTTTGACGTACCCCAGGAAGAGGAGCGATCGTCTGTACTCGTTTTGCATAATGGGAGCGTCGAGATTCATCCCCCAGTAGACGTGCCATTGCGTGAGGAATGCTTCGTATTTAGTGCGGTCTCCGTCAAAGACGGTCGGGGGTTCACCTGATAGCCTGTCAGATCCATGACCTCCTCCTGCGGGGATGCCTCCTCCTGGCGGTCCTGGTGGTCCTGGAGGCCCTCCTCCTGGCGGTCTTCCTCCTCCTGGGAATCCTCCTCCTGTTGGTCCTTGGCTCGGGAATCCGCCTGGCAATCCTCCTGGTGGAGGTGGCGGTCCTTCTGGTGGGTCTGGGTGATCTGGGCCTATTGCTCGAAAGAGCGCTGCGTCGTCTGCGGTCATTCTGTGTCCGGTATTTGGGTTGATGGGGTTGAGAATGGCTTCGGCCTCTTCTCTGATGCGTTGCACTTCTTCCATTGCTTGTGTTTCGGTAACTGTAGCCATAGGGCTTCGAATGTGAATTTCTTCTGGTACTGTGATGTGCAAAGACTCAGCTATGTGTGCCAATAGGCTTGCGTCGTCTCCCGTTCCTGGTCGCGCCTCACTTTCTGTGGCTGTGTGTTCTTCTGCGTGTTCTTCGTGACTTGATTCTGATGGAGCTTGTTCTCTTGGTTGCTCCCTTTCTTCTTCGCTGCTGCTACTGTCTCCGTCTAGTGATCCCCAGTCGTCTCCGTGGAGTTCTCTTGAGTCAATGTCGCAGCGGTAGTTTCTTCCTGCTGGTCTGACGACGTCCCACCGATTATCTATCGGATTCCACGTAACTTCTGTCCAACAGAAGTTGGAGTAGTTGAACTCAACTGGGCGATATCTGATCGCTTCCCCTGGGAAGTCTACGAAATATCCGGTGTCTCCTCGGTATTCTTTCCACCTGGCTGCGCCTAGGAATCGTCGTGGTACTGATCGTTCTCCTCTTGTTTCAAGGCTGTAGGGTCGGAAATTCCTCCACTGGTCTCTTGTTGTGAACGCCACGATTGGTTATATCTTGGTCTTAATGTAACGCTACCACGGCGTTTAGTTCGACTTGAACTCGGACAGGGACGTTCACGACTTAGCTAGTGACCGATACGTGTGCAGTGTCTCGAGAATCCCGTAGAATACCACCAAGGCGAACCAAAGGGCACGCCCAAATAGTACGAAGGCAACTCCGACTTGTCGTGTCGAAAGGGCCAGGGTCTTAGACTCGAAGGTCAAGACTTTATGACAGGGACTCCCCCTTAAAGGCAAGAAGGCGTGAAAGCCTTTAGCAAGAGAAGAGGAGTAGAGTGGTATTGAGAAGAAGACCAAGATGCTCTTCTTGGTCTTCGCAAACCACTATTTATACATATTTCAGAGGCAGCTTTAAAGCTCCTCTCTAAGTACTGTCCCGTAGCGTAAGTAGCTCGAACCCTACTACAGCTATCCTAGTAATGAGTCATACTAACTATCACATGTTAGTACGACTCGTGCTGACTGATACAAATGGTCCATGACTAATACTCGCTTACTATCGTAGTCATAACCGTATAGTAAGTGTCCACTTCAATCCTCGTATCGTAATATGAGTCCGTGAAGCTCCCACCGTAACAACCTCCGCCGACAGGCAGGGGTTTTTGAGCTCACTCAGCACCTCATTGATCATGACAGCACGTGGATCTTGCAGGCTGAAGACCACTAGTTGGTGAGGAGAAATAACTGGCTGCATGGCCGTCGGTCGGGGTGTCAACAGGTAGACCTCTTGGCAGTAACAGGGTTTCCCCCTTCCCAGAGTCCCGATGATTTCCTGATAGTTGCGGCGGTAGTAAATGTACTTTTCCAGGACTTTCGTGACATTGTCCTCTAGTGGGAGCATAAGAGGGAAGAAAAATGGTGTATCGGGGGCATTACGGAAGAATGGGAGACCAGGGTCGTCCGACTCCTTGTCATCCCCTTTGTCAATCGGTTCCTCGTCATCATCTAGAGATGCGAGCTGAGGATCTGGTCGTACTTGACGAGGGGAGACGGCAGGCATCAGTGAGTAGGGATGAGGTAATTCAGATGCAAGTTGTGACAAGGGGACGATGGGTGTAATGCCTGGGGGTGCTTCCAAGAGGGGCACGACTGCAGGTTCTAATGGTGGAGGGGAGGACGGTGGAGGCGTGGGGCTAGTAGGAGATACATTAAGGGCAATAGCGAGGACAGGGGTCGGGGGGCATGATGGAATGACTGAGTACGGTGTTCGGGACACAAATGGGGTTGGGATCCCCTCGGACTGTGAGGGGACCATGAGTCATTCAAGGATAAGAGCTGATGGTGGATGAGGGCGGTCATTGGCTGGGGCAGTGTTGGGGGTGGGAGTTGTCATGGTAGGTGATGGAGTTTTGTCCTTCATTCGTCTGGCTTTTATAACTTTCGTCCTGCTCCATCAGCGGTGGGGTTGCGGCGATAGAAGTCGGCGATTACGTCTGGCGCGTGTTTGACATGGTCAGCTGGTTCCCACAAGCTATCACTCATGGGAAAGCCCTTCCACTTGACTAGGAATTGTAGTTTGCGCCCACGCCCATGGAGTCGCGACCCCATGACCTGCTCCACTTCGAATTCTTCTTCTCTGTCCACAAGGTCGGGGGGAGGGCGTGAGAAGTTTTCCCCATGCAGCTCCATCTCCTTATATGGCATGAGGAGGTTCGCATGGAACACCAGATGTATCTTCCATGTGGTTGGTAGCTCCAACTCGTACGTTACCGCTGACAAGACCCTCTTGATCTGGAAGGGGCCATGACGTTTGGGGGCCAGCTTCGCAGTGGGGTAGAAGGTTTTCAAGTTCGTCCCTTCCAGCCAGACCTGGGCTCCTTCGGCGTAGGGGATAAAGCGGCTTCTTCCCTTCTTCGCCATGAGTCCTTGCGCATGTTTGATGCAATCTTGCGCATGTTGCCACCTCGTGGTCATTTTGTCTAGGCATTGGTCAACCGATGGTGCAGAGGTGGGTTTTGAAACCCAAGTGGTCCGTGGTTCCCATCCCATAATGAGTGAGAATGGGGAGTGCTTCGTTGTAGCATTTGGCCAAGAATTATGCGCAAACTGTGCCACTGGGAGTGCTTCCGCCCAGTTATCCTGTTGCACGTTGCTCCAATGGTGCAAGTATTGTTCCAGCCATTGATTGGTGCATTCCGATTGGCTGTCTGTTTGGGGATGATATGCAGAAGAGATGTTTTGTCGTATTCTGAGCGTGCTGCACAACCCTTTCATGAATGCGGACGTGAATCGTGGGTCTCGGTCTGTGATGAGTTTGCGTGGTATCCCATAGTGTGGGTAGACGTGTTGGAGGTATAGTCGAGCTACTCCTTCGGCGGTGATGGTTTCGTGACAGGGTATGAAGATCACAGCTTTCGAACAGTCATGGTCGGTGATCATAAGGATGGAGTCAAATCCTTGAGACGGAGGTAGTTTGGTAATGAAGTCCATAGCAATGACTTCAAATGGTTCTGCCTCTGGGTCGGTGGATATGGGGAATAAGTGGGGTTTTTGTCAGTGGGGGTTGATTTTGTTGGCCTGACATACGGTGCATCCTTTGACATACTCTTCAACATCTTCTCGTATAGTGGGCCACCAATAGTCGCGTCGTACTAGTTCGCGTGTGTTGGCAATTCCGGGGTGGCCCATGCTTGGAGAGTCGTGAAAGAGAGCGATTACCCCCGCTTAAGATCGTTGTCCCCGACAACGACTAACGCGCCTTCTTTCCACCACAGCCCATTGTGCTGTTTGAGGTTGTGGTGTTTGGCCCATCGTGCCGCTTCTTCCTTACTAGCGTTCTGAGCCACCCAGGACCAAATATCCATATCACATATTGACATTTGGGTGGCTCGAATGAACCTTTCAGCTGGTAGGATGATGACGTTGGTGTTGTCCCCTTCGCCGGACTCATAATCCGACCGCCTGGACAGGGCGTCTGCACGTGCATTCTTCATTCCAGCCACGTGTCTCAGAATGAAATTGTACTCTGATAACTCTAGGAACTCGCGTGCAATTCTTCAGTTGATCTTCCAGGGTTCCTTCCAATATTGGAGGTTGGCGTGGTCGGTGTGGATAATGACTTTATGAGGGGATCCTACAAGGTATGTTCTCCACGCTCATAGTGCTTTGACCATGGCTAGTAACTCCCGGTCATAGATATCGTAGTTTCGTTCTGTCTCTGTGAATGATTCAGAGTGGAATGCTACGGGGTGGAACTTTTTGTCGGTGCCTAGCTGATTCAGCACTGCCCCGACCGTGACATTTGATGCGTCAACCTCTAATTCGAATGGTTTGGCAAGGTCTGGGAATAAGAGTACAGGTTCTTCGCATATGCGCTTCTTGATATCTTTGAAGGCATTCTGCTGTATGTCACCCCAGTGCCATTGAATCTCCTTTTTCGTTAGATCATGAAGAGGTCAGGCAAGTTGGGAGAACCCTCGTATGAATCTTCGGTAGAAGTTGCAAGATCCTAAGAACGCGTGAACCTCCTTAAGACTTTTCAGGGGTTGCCATTCCCAGATCCCTCAAACCTTAACAGGTCCATCTGTAGTCGCCCGTGGCCAATAATGAGGCCCAAGTACTCTGTTTCATAGACCTCAAACTCACATTTCTCCGGTTTCACATAGAGATCGTGTTTTTCGCAAAGTTGTAGCACTTCGTGGAGGACTTTCCGATGATGG